>CM053030.1:205244611-205494611 GCA_028564925.1 Lithobates sylvaticus | reverse complement strand
AGAGAATTTCCCTTCCTAGGGGTAGATTTCCTCTCACTTCTTGTTGTCTCCCTCCACTTGTAAGTAGGAGTCATTTGTAAGTCAGATGTTTGAAAATAGGGGACCGCCTGTATATACTATACGGCCTGCCCTATACCCTCTGCGGAAAATTGGGCCTTAGGTGTTGGTGGTACCAGAACACTGTAAGCCCTCACAGTTACTCTTGGGGGGCGCTGGAACGGGCCTGCTGTGAAATATTATATCAAGAATTGTAATTACATGCCCCTGTTAAACAGGGGCAGAAAAATTGGGCCTTAGGCAGTGGTGGTGGTGGTGGTGGCACAACACTGTAAAGCCTCACAGATACTTTTGTTGAGCGCAGGAACAGGCCCTGCTGTGAAATATTAGATCAAAAATTGTAATTACATGCTCCTGTTAAACAGGGGCAGAAAAATTGGGCTTTAGGCAGCGGTGGTGGTGGTGGTGGCACAACACTGTAAAGCCTCACAGATACTTTTGTTGAGTGCAGGAACAGGCCCTGCTGTGAAATATTAGATCAAAAATTTTAATTACGTGCTCCTGTTAAACAGGGGCAGGAAAATTGGGCCTTAGGCAGTGGTGCAACAACACTGCAACCCCTCACAGATACTCTTGTTGAATGTAGGAACAAGCCCTGCTGTTAAATATTTGATCAGAAATTGTAATTACACGCCCCTGTTAAACAGGGGCAGAAAAATTGGGCCTTAGGCAGTGGTGGTGGTGCCACAATACTGCAACCCCTCAGAGATACTTTTGTTGAGCGCAGGAACGAGTAGTAGTAGTAGCAACTGCACTTTGGGTGCATGGTACTGTGTACATCAACAGAAGTATAATAACAACTATGGGTACACTGTTTGTATTGTGTACACCACCAGGAAAGTAGTAGCAACTGCACTATGGGTGCATGGTACTGTGTACACCAACAGAAGTTTAATAACAACTATGGGTGTACTGTATTGACCACCAGAAAAGTATGAGCAACTGCACTATGGGTGCACAGCACTGTATACTGTGTACACCGCCTGAAGTATTTGGGCCTGAATTGGGCCTTAGGCAGTGGTGCCACAACGCTGCAACCCCTCAGAGATACTCTTGTTGAATGCAGGAACGAGCCCTACTGTTAAATATTTGATCAGAAATTGTAATTACACGCCCCTGTTAAAGAGGGGCAGAAAAATTGGGCCTTAGGCAGTGGTGGTGGTGCCACAACACTGCAACCCCTCAGAGATACTTTTTGTGAGCGCAGGAACGAGTAGTAGTAGTAGCAACTGCAATTTGGGTGCACGGTACTGTTTACACCAACAGAAGTATAATAACAACTATGGGTACACTCTATGTATTGTGTACACCACCAGGAAAGTAGTAGCAACTGCACTAGGGGTGCACGGTACTGTGTACACCAACAGAAGTTTAATAACAACTATGGGTGTACTGTATTGACCACCAGCAAAATATGAGCAACTGCACTATGGGTGCACAGCACTGTATACTGTGTACACACCGCCTGAAGTATATTAGAAACAGTACACCAGGAACGACCTGCAGTCAGATATAGCTAAACTGCATACAGTATATATATATATATATATATATATATATATATATAGATATATAGTATATATACATATATATATACACAAGAGTTGTATATATATATATATATATATATATATATATATATATATATATATATATATATATATATATATATATATATATATATATAAATATTAAATACACTGCAGCTAACTGAATCACCTGTCTGCCTGAAGTATATTAGAAACAGTACACCAGGAACGGCCTGCAGGGAGATATAGCTAAACTGGATACAGTGCATATATATATATATATATATATATATATATATATATATATATGAGACTATCTGTATATATATATATATATATATATATATATATATATATATATATATATATATATATATATATATATATATATATATATATATATATATATATATATATATATATATAAAATACACTGCAGCTAACTGAATCACCTGCCTGCCTGGAGTGTTTTAGAAACAGTACACCAGGATCAGCATGCAGTGAGATCTAGCTAAACTGGATACAGTGGATATATATATATTTATATATATATATATATGTGTGTGTATATATATATATATATATATATATATATATATATATATATATATAAATATATATATACATGCGAGAATGACTGTATTTGCCAATTATGGTTCTCTTAGCTGAGGGTGCTGTGATTGGCCAAAGCATGCAGGTCACGGTGCATGCTCTGGCCAATCATCATACAGCAATGCACTGCGGTCCCGCAACTGTTCGGGTCGAACTCATGTTCGACCCAAACAGAAAGCTCATCCCTAGTGCCCACTAACGCAGCCTCACCCGTGTCTATCATTGCAGCCTCACCCATGCAGCCTAACCTGTATCCATCATTGCAGCCTCACCCATGCAGCCTCACCCATGTTCATCAATACAGCGTGACCAGTGCCCACTAATGCAGCCTCACCTGTGTCCATCATTGCAGCCTCACCTGTGCAGCCTCACCTTCTGTCCATCATTGCAGCCTCACACGTGCAGCCTCACACGTGCAGCCTCACCTGTGTCCATCATTGCAGCCTCACCTGTGCAGCCTCACCTGTGTCCATCATTGCAGACTCACCCATGCAGCCTCACCTGTGTCCATCATTGCAGCCTCACCTGTGTCCAACATTGCAGCCTCACCCGTGCAGCCTCACCTTTGTCCATCATTGCAGCCTCACCTGTGTCCATAATTGCAGCCTCACCCGTGGAGCCTCACCTGTGTCCATCATTGCAGCCTCACCAGTGCAACCTCACCTGTGTCAATCATTATTATTATTATTATTATACAGGATTTATATAGCGCCAACAGTTTGCGCAGCGCTTTACAACATGAGGGTAGACATTACAATTACAATACAAATCAATACAGGAGGGATCAGAGGGCCCTGCTCATTGGAGATTACAATCTAGAAGGGAGGGTCAATTGGAACAAAAGGTAATACTGTGGGGGGTGAGCTGATGGAGAAAATGAAGATACAGTTGTTATGTGTGGGTAGGATATGCTTCTCTGAAGAGAAGGGTTTTCAGGGATCGTCTAAAAGCTAATAAAGTAGGAGATAGGCGGACAGATTGGGGTAAGGCATTCCATAGGATTGGAGAGGCTCTGGAAAAGTCCTGGAGGCGAGCATGGGAGGAGGTGATGAGGGAGCTAGAGAGCAGGAGGTCTTGAGAGGAACGAAGAGAACGAGTAGGTTGGTATTTAGAGACTAGGCTAGTGATGTAGCTGGGGGCGAAATTGTGGATGGCTTTGTACGTAGTTGTTAGTATTTTGAATTTAATTCTTTGGCCGAGTGGAAGCCAGTGGAGGGATTGACAGAGAGGAGTAGCAGACACAGAGTGATTGGTAAGGTGGATGAGTCTGGCAGCAGCATTCATGATGGATTGCAGAGGTGATAGACTATGTAGAGGTAAGCCAATGAGAAGGGAGTTGCAGTAGTCGAGGCGAGAGATGACCAGGGAGTGAATTAAGAGCTTTGTTGTGTCATTGGTTAGAAAGGGGCGTATTTTGGCGCTGTTGCGGAGATGGAGGCGGCAGGATTTGGACAGTGATTGGATGTGTTGCTTGAAGGAGAGTTCAGAGTCCAGGACTACACCTAGAATCTTGGCATGTGGGGATGGGCTGATAGTTGTGCCATCGATTTTGACAGAGAGATCAGGGGAAGGGGAAGGGGCATATGGGGGTGGAAAAAGTTCGGTTTTGGGTAGATTGAGTTTGAGGAAGTGGTGTGACATCCAGACGGATATATCTGATAGTAGATTAGTGATACGTGAGGAGACAGAGGGAGTGAGCTGAGGGGTAGAGAAATAGATTTGAGTGTCGTCAGCGTAGAGGTGGTATTGGAAGCCATGGGAGGCTATCAGTTGACCCAGGGAGGAGGCGTAGATTGAAAATAGAAGAGGTCCAAGAACAGAACCTTGGGGGACCCCAACAGAGAAAGGAAGAGGAGAGGAGGAAGAGTTGTAAGAAACGCTAAAGGTGCGGTTGGATAAGTAGGAAGAGAACCAGCGAAGAGTACAGTCACAGAGACCAAAGGTGTGGAGTTTTTTGAGGAGGAGGGGGTGGTCAACCGTATCAAAGGCAGCAGAGAGGTCCAGGAGTAGGAGTACAGAATAATGTCGATTGGTTTTGGCCGTTAGTAGATCATTTGTTAGTTTTAGGAGAGCAGTTTCTGTGGAGTGTTGAGGACGAAATCCAGACTGAAGGGGATCAAGAAGACTATTATCAGCGAGGTGGATGCTCAGTCGGTTGTAGACCAGACGTTCAAGGAGTTTGGATAAGAAGGGGAGCAAGGAGATGGGGCGTAGGTTGTTAAGATTGGATGGGTCCAGTGAGGGCTTTTTAAGTATGGGTCTGACAAGTGCGTGTTTTAGAGAGTTGGGGAAGATGCCAGAAGAGAGGGAAAGATTGAAGATGTGGGTTAGAGAGTGTAGCATAGAGCCAGAGGGTGAACGTAGCATTTGTGAGGGAACAGGATCCAGAGGGCAGGTGGTAAGGTGGACATTATCAAGTAGTTTAGCAACTTCATCTATAGTGGTGGGGTTGAAAGAGGGAAGTAATGATTGTGCCTGTGGGCATGAAGTGTAAAGTGTGGGGGGTATCAGAACAGTAGAGATCTCTGCGCGAATTGCATCAATCTTCGGTTTGAAGTGATTGGCGATCTCCTGGGCAGTGAGTGAGTTGGTGGGAGGAGGCGGTGGAGGACGAAGTAGAGAGTTGACGGTAGAAAAGAGTTGACGGGGACGGGATGATAATTTGCTAATGAGAGTGCTAAAATAGGTCTGCTTGGCAGAGAGGAGGCTGGAATTGTATTTTTGGAGGGCAGATTTATATTGGTTGAAATCTCTGTGAGACTTGGTCTTACGCCACAGGCGCTCATGAGCACGACTGCGTTTTTTCAGACTTCTAGTAACATCTGTTTGCCAAGGTTGAAGGGGTCGGGGCTTGATTCTGTGTGTAGTGAGGGGGGCCAGTGAGTCCAGTGAGGCAAGAAGTGAAGTGTTGTAGACAGAAGTGGCTAGGTTGGTGCAGGATAGGGGTGAGATTTTGTCGTAGAGGTTGTCGATAGCAGAGTATAGAAGAGAAGGGTTGAGATGTCGTAGGTTTCTGCGGGTAACTTTAACCACTTCCCGCCCGTCAATAGCATATTGACGTCCGGGAAGTGGTTTCGTTATCCTGACTGGGCGTCATATGACGTCCTTCAGGATAACAGCCACCGCGCGCCCGTGGGGGCGCGCATCGCGGAGATCGGTGGAGCGGTGTGTCAGTCTGACACACCGCTACACTGATCTCAGTAAAGAGCCTCCGGCGGAGGCTCTTTACCACGTGATCAGCCGTGTCCACGGCTGATCACGATGTACACAGGAAGAGCCGTTGATCGGCTTTTCCTCACTCGCGTCTGACAGACGCGAGTAGAGGGGAGCCGATCGGCGGCTCTCCTGACAGGGGGGGTCTGCGCTGATTGTTTATCAGCGCAGCCCCCCCTTAGATGCCCACACTAGACCACTAGGGAAGCCCCCAGGACCACCAGGGAAGCCCCCAGGACCACCAGGGAAGCCCCCAGCATGTGGATGGCCAGGTACATCCCCCATGGCCATCCACATGTTAAAAAAAATTCAAAAAATATGCCAATCAGTGCCCACAGATGGGCACTGATTGGCACATCATATTTAATTAAAAAAAAGTAAAAAAAAGGGATGCCCAGCAATGCCACCCATAAGTGTCATCAGTGCCACTCATCAGCGTCCATCAGTGCCACCTATCAGTGCCCATCCATGCCCACCCATGCCCATCCATGCCACCTATCAGTGCCACCTATATGTGTGCATCAGTGCCACCCATAAGTACCCGTCAGTGCCTATGAGTGCCCATCAGTGCCACCTGAGTGCCCATCAGTGAGTGCCACCTATCAATGCCTATCAGTGCCACCTATCAGGCCCATCAGTGCCGCCTATCAGTGCCCATCATCAGTGCCACCTCAGTGTTGCCACCTCATCGGTGCCCATCAGTGCCGCCAATCAGTGCCCATTAGTGCCGCCTTATCAGTGCCCGTCATTGAAGAAGAAAACGCACTTATTTACAAAAAAAAAATAACAGTGACAAAGAAAAATTAGTTTTTTTGCAAAATTTTCGGTCTTTTTTTGTTTGTTGCGCAAAAAATAAAAATCGCAGAGGTGATCAAATACCACCAAAAGAAAGCTCTATTTGTTGGAACAAAATGATAAAAAATTTGTTTGGGTACAGTGTAGCATGACCGCGCATTGTCATTCAAATTGCGACATCGCTGAAAGCTGAAAATTGGCTTGGGCGGGAAGGTGTCTAAGTGTCTGGTATTGAAGTGGTTAAGGCAGTTGGAGGGAGAGGAGGTGAAAGAGAGGGAGAGAGTGAAACTAATAAGGTGGTGATCAGAGAGAGGGAATGGATAGTTAGAGAGGTTGCATGGAGTGCAAAGGTGAGAGAAAACGAGGTCAACGGTATTGCCTTCAGAGTGAGTAGGTGCATGTATCCACTGCTTTAGGTCAAAGGAGAAGGTTAGGCTGAGAAGTTTGGAAGTGGCAGGAGTGTTAGTATTAATAGGGATGTTGAAGTCCCGAGAATGATTGTGGGGATTTCAGAGGAAAGAAAGTAGGGTAGCCAGGCAGAGAAGTCATCAAGAAAGGTTGATACTGGTCCAGGGGGCCTGTAGATCACAGCTATCCTTAGAGAAATTGGAGTGAAAAGACGAATGCAGTGTGCTTCGAAAGAGGAGAGTGACAGAGAGGGAGGTGGCTGAAGTACCTGAAAGGTGCTATGTGGGGCTAGAATGATACCGACACCTCCACCCTTACTTCCATTGGATCTGGGGGAGTGAGTCCAGAGAAGACCACCATGGGATAGGGCAGCAAAAGACGCAGTGTCAGATTCGTGGAGCCAGGTTTCGGTAATGGCAAGTAGGTTAAATGAGTTGGTGATACAGAGGTCATGGAGAGAGGTGAGTTTGTTGCAGACAGAGCGTGAGTTCCAAAGGGCACAAGAGAAAGGGAGTCTGGTCTTGGGAAGAATAGAAATGGGAACTAAATTGTGTTGATTGCGGCTGCTGCCAGAGGGTGCAGGATGATGGGTGCATGGGGTACAGTTAAATGATGGAGGCCCAGGGTTTGGGGATATATCTCCAGAGGTTAGGAGAAGCAGGAGGGTGAGGGAGGTAATGTGGGAGTGGGATTTATATGAGGGGACATGCCCCAGGGTCTTGGAGATTTTTAGTGTGTGTGGATTTAGAATTAGCAGGAGTTGGTGGGTGCAGTAATAAGGAGAGGACAGAAGTGAGGGTGATATATATATATATGCTGTGGGGGGGAGGAGAGGGGTGAAGGAGAGATAGTTTGAAGATAGAGGACAGAGCTGTCAAAAGGAGTGGTAGAGATTGCATGTTACAAGGAGAAAAGCTCAAGGGGTAAACAAGGTCACCTGATGTTTGTGCGGTGTTTTTCAAAGTATATTCTTGTGTCCTTTCGCTTTGTGCATTCGCTGAAGTGCAGAGTCAGAAGTGCTCCCACTTAAATAAATAGCCCCACTTTGAGAAAGAACCCCAGTTGCAAATGTGCCCCCTGCTATAGCTTCCACCAAAAGAAGCTTATATTTATACTGATAGGGGTGGGGTGTGGGTGGATTTCAATTATCAATCAGGAAGCAATAAAGGTTGGCTGGTTAACAGGGCAAAATTCTAACTTCAGAAACAGACTAGCAAGAGGGCACTAAAGTTAGACGGGTCATAATTTTGGGTAAGACAAGGGAGATAATAAAGCATTGTAATGTGGACAGGGCTACAGACTGTTGAGCAAAAACAACATACCAGCATTTTTAAAAGACAAACATGAAAAGCAGAGAGCAGGGATTCAGTTTTTGGGTGGAGATGGTTCAGTTAACACATACCAGCATTTTTAAAAGACAAACATGAAAAGCATCATGCAGCCTCACCAGTGCAGCCTCACCTGTATCCATCATGCAGCCTCACCAGTGCAGCCTCACCCGTGCAGAGAAGGTGGCCGGATCATTATAGCGTGGATCAGCTTACATTACAATTGCAGTTCGAATGCCGTCACACACAGCCCCGCCCTTCTGACCCCGCACCTGTGACAGACAGAATGCCGGTCACGTTCTGTCTGTCACAGGTGCAGGGTCCGGAGGGAGGAGCTGTGCGTGACGGCCCGCGGACTGCAGTTGTAATGTAAGCTGATACAGTCGGCTCTCCTCTTCCTCCACGCTATAATGATCCGGCCACCCTCTCTGTTCCTCCACACACTCTTTTTCTCTGGGAGAACGGCTCCCATTCATCCCCGCCTGACGGCGGTGCTCGCCCCCAGCTCCCAGGCAGCCCAGCTCCTTGCCAGACCACATTTTCCACTCGCAAAATGCGAGTAGACGAGTGGAAAATTTGAGGGCTGTATCTATATATATATTCGGCATCCAGTGTAGCCTATATCTACAGTGCATGTGGTGTACTGTTTCTAAAAAATAAATCTAGCTGTATATTTCTTGCTATGACCGTAACCTATCAGCAAAGAAAAACCCAAATAAAGTTCTCTAGCTCCTGAAAATCACAGTGACACAACATATGTACAGTATCTCACAAAAGTGAGTACACCCCTCACATTTATGTAAAAATGTTATTATATCTTTTCATGTGACAATGCTGAAGAAATGACACTTTGCTACAATTAGTGAGTGTACAGCTTGTATAACAGAGTAAATTTGCTGTCCCCTCTAAATAACTCAACACACAGCCATTAATGTCTAAACCACTGGCAACAAAAGTGAGTACACCTATAAGTGAAAATGTCCAAATTGGGCCCAAAGTGTCAATATTTTGTGTGGCCACCATTATTTTTCAGCACTGCCTTATCCCTCTTGGGCATGGAGTTCACCAGAGCTTCACAGGTTGCCATTGGATTCCTCTTCCACACCTCCATGACGACATCCCGGAGCTGGTTGATGTTAGAGACCTTGTGCTCCTCCACCTTCTGTTTGAGGATGTCCCACAGATGCTCAATAGGGTTTAGGTCTGGAGACATGCTTGGCCAGTCCATCACCTTTACCCTCAGCTTCTTTAGCAAGGCAGTGGTCATCTTGGAGGTGTGTTTGGGGTAGTATTCATGTTGGAATACTGCCCTGCAGCCCAGGCTCCGAAGGGAAGGGATCATGCTCTGCTTCAGTATGTCATAGTACATGTTAGCATTCATGGTTCCCTCAATGAACTGTAGCTCCCCAGTGCCGGCAGCACTCATGCAGTCCCAGACCATGACACTCCCACCACCATGCTTGACTGTAGGCAAGACACACTTGTCTTTGTACTCCTCACCTGGTTGCCGCCACACACCCTTGACACCATCTGAACCAAATAAGTTTATCTTGGTCTCATCAGACCACAGGACATGGTTCCAGTAATCCATGTCCTTGGTCTGCTTGTCTTCAGCAAACTGTTTGTGGGCTTTCTTGTGCATCATCTTTAGAAGAGGCTTCCTTCTTGGACGACAGCTATGCAGACCAATTTGATGCAGTGTGCGGCATATGGTCTGAGCACTGACAGGCTGACCCCCCACCCCTTCAATCTCTGCAGAAATGCTGACAGCACTCATACGTCTATTTCCCAAAGAAAACCTCTGGATATGATGCTGAGCTTGTGCGCTCAACCTCTTTTGTCGACCATGGCGAGGCCTGTTCTGACTGGAACCTGTCTTGTTAAACCGCTGTATGGTTTTGGCCACTGTGCTGCAGCTCAGTTTCAGGGTCTTGGCAATCTTCTTATAGCCTAGGCCATCTTTATGTAGCGCAACAATTCTTTTTTTCAGATCCTCAGAGAGTTCTTTGCCATGAGGTGCTAAGTTGAACTTCAAGTGACCAGTATGAGAGAGTGAGAGCGATAACACCAAATTTAACGCACCTGCTCCCCATTCACACCTGAGACCTTGTAACACTAACGAGTCACATGACACTGGGGAGGGAAAATAGTTAATTGGGCCCAATTTGGACATTTTCATTTAGGGGTGTACTCACTTTTGTTGCCAGCGGTTTAGACATTAATGGCTGTGTGTTGAGTTATTTTGAGGGGCAGCACATTTACACTGTTATACAAGCTGTACACTCAATACTTTACATTGTATCAAAGTGTAATTTCTTCAGTGTTGTCACATGAAAAGATATAATAAAATATTTACAAAAATGTGAGGGGTGTACTCACTTTTGTGAGATACTGTATATGTTATTTGTGGTTTGTACGTGGTGTAGGGCCCAGAAACAATAGTTCGCATTTTTTTTTATCCTACCTAAGACACACTGTCACTGACACAAACTGACACTGATAATAAAAAAAAAAGAATTATTTTAAATCCTACCTAAAATTCACTGACCCTAAGCTTTGACCCTGACCTTTGACTCCAACCATGACTTTTGACCTATTGTTTTTTTATTATTTTTTTTACACACAGTTTTCTTTGTTTACTTTTTCCTCTAGCACAGAGAAAAAGATACAATGTATCTTTTTATCCATTCAAGAGGAGAAAAAAAATCACAGGGCCGCGCTGAATAGTGACTGATTGCTGTGATAGCCAATCAGAGGCTATCCCAGCAATCAGGTGATCGAGAACCTGATTGTTAGTATGACACCCGCTCTGTGCTATGTGGTTTCTTTGCTATGAGCGTGCTGTGCAATGTGCTCTCTGCACACAGTGGCACATATGTGCGGCCTCACTTCCATGAGGCTGCATATGCAGGGCCGTCTTTAATATTGACTGGACCCTGGGCAAACATTTTCTTGGGCCCCCCCTTCTTCAATGCAATTTTACACTCCACATGCTTTGAGACATACAATAAATAGCAGCTAGACTCAAAATCAGTTTACTGAATCAAATCAGGCAGCGATTGCGATTGGTTGTCAGAGGTTACAGTGTATCATTACCGCTCACTGACTGGCTGCTAGAGGTTACAGCACACATTATGGCTCACTGTTTATTTTCTAGAGGTTACAGCACATGACTTCTGCTTGTTGACTGGTTGCTAGAGATTACTGTACATCAATAATGCTCACTTATTGAATGCTAGAGGTTACTGGATGTCTATATCACTCACTAATTGGTTGCTAGAGGTTACTGGACATCTATACCACTCACAAATTGGTTGCTAGAGGTTACTGCACATTATTACTGCTCACTGATTGGTTCCTAGAGGTTACTGCATATCCTTACCACTCAATAATTGGTTGCAATAGGTTAGTGCACAGCATTACTGCTCACTGATTGGTTGCTAAAGGTTACAGCACATCATCTCCTCACTGCCTGCACAACATGAGCTGGGGAGGTGAGGTGACCCATAAATAGACAGAAAACTCCTAGGGATTCTAGGACTCCTGTGATCAGTGGCAATGCTGGGGGGGGGGGGGGGGTGATCAGTGGCAATGCTGGGGGGTTTATGGCATCAGTGGCAGTGGTGATGGGATAAGATTAGTTAGGAGGCAGTACACTGTGACAAATTCTGATCATCATGTAGAGCAAAGCTGGAAATCTTTTGCAAGTATATAGTGGGGGATTCTTCCAATGTATTGGGGAATTTACAATGACCGCCAATGTGAGGGGGGGATTTACACTGACTATAAATGTGAGGGGGAATTTGCACTGACCACCATGTAATGGGGGATTTACACTACCCACCAATAGAAATGAGGGATTTCTCCACTAACACCAATGTAATAGGAGCATTTACACCAACCAACAGTGTAAGGGGGGATATACAATGACCTCCATGTAAGGGGGAATTTACACTGACAACACTTGTCAAGGAGATTTATACTGACCACCAATGTAAGGTGACACTTCTACACCGACCACCAATGTTAGGGGGGGTTTACACTGACCACCAGTGTAAGGGCAATTCTACACTTACCACCAATGTAAAGACAAATGTACACTGATCATGTTATGAAGAATTTACAGCCAATAACGGTTGATTTCTACACTGGCCATCAATGTAAGGGGGATTTACACTTACCACCAATTTAAAGGGGGCTTCTACATGGACCGCCAATGTAAGGGAGGATTTGAAACTGACCACAAATGCAAGTTTGGATTTTTTAAACGATTACCAATATAAAGAGGAGTTTCTACACAAGCCACCAATGTAATGGGGATTTACACTGACCGCTAATGTAATAGGAGCATTCACAGTAATCACCAATGTAAAGAGGGATTTACACTGACCCCCAATGTAAGGGGGACCTTCACACTGGCCACTAGTGTGAATGAAATGATTGCACACCAAGCCCCAATGTAATGAGAAGATTTACACTGACCACCAATGTAACTGAGACATTTAGCCTGCTTTCACATTTGTGTTTGTTGGGAATACATGCAAAATCGCTTTCCTGACACCACAGAAACATGCTGCCCTTTAGCAGATACACAGAAGTGCCATTAATTGTTAATGACATCCTTCTGCATCTGCTGAGATGTGCGTATTCACATGTGCCAAAATTCAAGGTGCTGTGGCACCATGTTCTTTTAAAGAAGGGTTCCACCCCCAATTTGCTTACCTTTGCAGAACAGGCTGATGTTAGGCTTAACCACTTCAATACCAGACACTTAGACACCTTCCCGCCCAAGCCAATTTTCAGCTTTCAGCGCTGTCGCAATTTGAATGACAATTGCGCGGTCATGCTACACTGTACCCAAACAATTTTTTTTTAATTTTGTTCCAACAAATAGAGCTTTCTTTTGGTGGTATTTGATCACCTCTGCGATTTTTATTTTTTGCGCAACAAACAAAAAAAGACCGGAAATTTTGCAAAAAGACAAGTTTTTCTTTGTCACTGTTAATTCTTTTGTAAATAAGTGCGTTTTCTTCTTCAATGACGGGCACATCCACATGCTGGGGGCTTTCCTAGTGGTCCTGGGGGCTTCCCTGGTGGTCTAGTGTGGGCATCTGAGGGGGGGCTGCGCTGATAAACAATCAGCCCTTCCCCCCCCCCCCTGTCAGGCTCTTTACCGAGATCAGTGTAGCGGTGTGTCAGACTGACACACCGCTCCACCGATCGCCGCGATGTGCGCCCCCACTAGCGCGCGGCGGCTGTTATCCTGAAGGACGTCATATGATGCCAAGTCAGGATAACAAAACCACTTCCCAGACGTCAATCTGCTATTGACCGGGCTGGAAGTGGTTAATGACTATAGTTGTAGGCAGGACTTTCAAGCATGCTTCTTTAACTCCCCAGTGGGCAGTATTCAGCAGAAGTGATGGCAGATATGACCTCAGGGGGATAATATACATATGAATGCCGCCTCTATTTACATATCAATGCTGCGGTCCATGCCTATTTACATTTTAATGCCACCACTATTTACATATCAATGCAGGTTATTTACATGTAAACACAGGGTCTGCAGGTGAGTCATCTGTACACTGCAATAGGGCAGAGCTGGGCAGCAGCAACAGAACTTTACACTGAGATATCTGGACTAGGGATGAGCCGAATACCCCCGGGTTCGATTCGCACCAGAACCTGCGAACGGACCGAAAGTTTGCGCGAACATTCAAACCATATTAATTACAATGGACGCAAACGTTCGAAATCTAAAGTGCTAATTATAACGGCTAATATGCATGTAAATGTCATAAAACAGGTTTGGGGACCGGGTCCTGCCCCAGGGGACATGTATCAATGCAAAAAGAAGTTTTAAAAACTGACGTTTTTTCGGGAGCAGTCATTTTAATGATGCATAAATTGAAAAAAAAAAAGTGAAATATTCCTTTAAATATGGTACCTGGGGATGTCTAAAGTATGCCTGTGAAGTGGCACGTGTTTCCCGTGTTTAGTGTCCAGTGTTGGTCATCTTACTTTAAAAAAGTAATTAGTTAACGGTGTAGAGTTCACTCAGAGCTGTCTAGGTTCGGCAATTTTCGGAAGCTCCGTAGTCCTTCGTGCTGTGCAAGCGCTGCGCCTGCGCAGTACAGGGGGTCCTTATCCGGCGGGGGAACTTTTTCGGCAGGACACCGGAATTACACTACTGCCATCTAGTGGCGGTAGATGTAATTGGGGTAACTAAGCCAAAGTAATGGGAACTGAGTTACCATGAGGGGAAAAGTAATCAGTTAGATACTCGTTACCCTCTAAAGTAACTGCGTTAGGTAACTCAGTTTTATTTTAACTCAGTTACTTACATCACTGGAACTGTCCCTGCAAAAAATGACATTTGTAAAGAAAAAAAATAAGCCATTTAAAACTGCTTGCGGCTTTAATGTCATGTCTTGTCCTGGCAATATGGATGAAAATCTTTGAGAAAAATGGCATGGCTACCCCATCGCCCCCCCCCCCCCCCCCAGCCCATTACCAGCCCCTTTGGGTCTTGTATGGATATTAAGGGGAACCCTGCACCCAAAATAAAACCCTATACCTACAACCCTATATACTCTGAACAGCAGTATACAGGCGGTGCAAACAAGACAGGGACTGTAGGTTTGTTCTTAAGAAGAATCTGTTTGTAATTTTGAACAGGTAAATTTTTAAGTGTAGCTCCATCCAAAAAAAATCTATTTTTAAGCTTTTTGGAGAACATAGGGAAGGGTTATCACCCCTGTAACATTTGTTTTGCTGTCTGTGCACCTGTTCAGAACATTTCACCTCACTTTCCGTCCCAATGACAAATGTTTTTGGAAAAGTGGGGTTTTTATTGAAACAAGGATTGGTGGATAAAGCATCAGTAGAGAGGAGATACCCTTTTCCCAAATTAAATCTAACAGGATAGAATTTCACTTCCTAGGGGTAGATTTCCTCTCACTTCCTGTTTTCTCCTTCCGTTTGCAAGTAGGAGTTGTTTCTAAGTTGGATGTTTGAAAGTAGGGGGCTGCCGCATATACTCTGCAGAAATTTGCCCCATTAGATGTTGGTGTTGCCACAACACTGTAAGCCCTCACAGTTACTCTTGGTGGGCACAGGAAGGGGCCCTGCTGTAAATTATTAGATCAAGATTTGTAATTGCATGCACCTGTTTAACAGGGGCAGAAAAATTGGGCCTTTGGTGGTGGTGGTGGTGGACGGTGTTGCCACAACACTGTAAGCCCTCACAGTTACTCTTGGTGGGCACAGGAATGGGCCCTGCTGTGAATTATTAGATCAAGATTTGTAATTGCATGCACTTGTTGAACAGGGGCAGAAAAATTGAGCCTTTGGTGGTGGTGGTGGACGGTGTTGCCACAACACTGTAAGCCCTCACAGTTACTCTTGGTGGGCGCAGGAATGGGCCCTGCTGTGAATTATTAGATCAAGATTTGTAATTACACGCCCCTGTTAAACTGGGGTTGAAAATTTGGGCCTTTGGTGGTGGTGGTGGACAGTGTTGCCACAACACTGTAAGCCCTCACAGTTACTCTTGGTGGGCACAGGAATGGGCCCTGCTGTGAATTATTAGATCAAGATTTGTAATTACACGCCCCTGTTAAACAGGGGCTAAAAAATTGGGCCTTTTGTGGTGGTGGTGGTGGTGGTGGATGGTGTTGCCACAACACTGTAAGCCCTTACAGTTACTCTTGGTGGGCACAGGAATGGGCCCTGCTGTGAATTATTAGATCAAGATTTGTAATTACACGCCCCTGTTAAACAGGGGCTGAAAAATTGGGCCTTTGGTGGTGGTGGTGGACTGTGTTGCCACAACTCTGTAAGCCCTCACAGTTACTCTTGGTGGGCGCAGGAATGGGCCTGCTGTGAATTATTAGATCAAGATTTGTAATTACACGCCCCTGTTAAACAGGGGCTGAAAAATTGGGCCTTAGGCACTGGTGCTGGTGCCACAACACTGCAACCCCTCACAGATACTGTACTTGGAGCACAGCAATCAGACCTGTTGCAAAGCATTGCGTAAAAAATTGTAATTACACGCCCCTGTTAAACAGGGGCTGAAAAATTGGGCCTTAGGCACTGGTGCTGGTGCCACAACACTGCAACCCCTCACAGATACTGTACTTGGAGCACAGCAATGAGACCTGTTGCAAAGCATTGCATAAAAAATTGTAATTACATGCCCCTGTTAAACAGGGGCTGAAAAATTGGGCCCTAGCCACTGGTGGTGGCACCCAGAAACACAAATGTTCTTCCAAGCTATCATCAGGATCATTGAGGAGGAAGAGGATAGTCAGTCAACATAACAGGACAGTCACTCAGCATCAGCATAGGCAGTCTTGAAGGGATGTGACATTTCAAAATCAGCTTCAGGTGCCTGGTAGCTGG
Source organism: Lithobates sylvaticus (assembly GCA_028564925.1). NCBI lineage: Eukaryota > Metazoa > Chordata > Amphibia > Anura > Ranidae > Lithobates > Lithobates sylvaticus. The sequence goes on along the minus strand of CM053030.1, from coordinate 205,478,260 downwards.
TGGTGATCCAAGACTGATTCATCTTTATGAAGGTCAGTCAATCAACCGAGTCGGTAGACAGGCGCACCCTGTGATCGGTAACAAAGCCTCCAGCAGCACTGAATGTGCGTTTGGAAAGAACGCTGGATGCAGGACAGGCCAGTAGCTCAATTGCATACTGTGCAAGCTCTGGCCAGTGATCCATCCTCAAGACCCAGTAAGCCAGAGGATTTTCGGTGGGAAAGGTGTCCAAGTCTGACCTTGCCCCTAGGTATTCCTGCACCATGTATATCAGACGCTGGCGATGGTTGCTGGAACCGATCATACCTTGGGGCTGCGGACTAAAGAATTGTCTGAACGCATCGGTCAGACGTCCACCTTCCCCACCGCTCCTTCTGCTACTGACCGAAGCCTCAGCAACTCGTCGTCCAGGACCAGGAGTTTGTAACCTCCCAGTCTCTGGGAACACGTTGTACAGACCTTTCTGCAAGGCCTCCCGGAGATGTCTCATCCTCTGCTCCCTCTGCGAAGGCAAGATAAGGTCCGCAACCTTACCCTTGTACCGTGGATCAAGGAGAGTGGCCAGCCAGTAATGGTCCCTCTCCTTGATCCGAAGAATACGAGGATCCTTCCGCAGGCTTTGCAGGATCAGGGAGGCCATACAACGTAGGTTAGCTAAGGCATTCGGTCTGGAGTCTTCTGGGTCACTGAGGACGACATGATCGGCAGCCACCTCCTCCCAGCCACGTACAAGTCCACTGGTTTCTTGGGACTGTAAATCAGTCCTAAAAGACTGCTGCTGCTGATGCTGAGTGCCAGGTTCCCCCTCCATGCTGACACAATCCTCCTCCTCATCCTCTTCCTGTGTGATGGGTGGGAGAGAAGGAACACTGTCTGGATAAAGGGGGCCTTGAGAGGCAAGGAAGTCCTCCTCTTCCTGCCTCTGTTCTGCCTCAAGTGCGTTGTCCATTATTCCACGCAGCGTATGCTCCAACAGGTGGACAAGAGGTACAGTGTCACTGATGAATGCACTGTCACTGCTCACCATCCTTGTGGCCTCGTCAAATGGTGACAGGACAGTGCATGCATCCCTGATCATGCTCCACTGGCGTGGGAAAAAAAATCTGAGCTCCCCTGGCCCTGTCCAGGTGCCGTAGTCGCACGGGTATTTATTGATGGCCCTCTGCTGCATGTGCAGTCGCTGCAGCATGGCCAATGTCGAGTTCCACCTGGTGGGCATGTCACATATAAGGCGGTTCTTGGGCAGGTTCAACTCCTTTTGCAGCTCAGCCAGCCAAGCACTGCCATTATATGATCGGCGGAAATGCACACAGACTTTCCTGGCCTGCCTCAGGACATCCTGTAAGCCTGGTGTGACAGACCTAGATGGGACACAGGCTTTTTGAGAGCACTACATGCCAGCCTCCTGCCAGCTGATTGCGGGCCCCCCCAAGACACACTCTCTGTATATATGTGTATATATATAATGTGTGTGGTCTCATGCTGTTGGGACATACACTCTCAGATGCTAGTGTCATGAACTCAACATGTTAATTGAGTTAGCTGATCCCATTGTCCTCTGCACAATGCAGGAGACGCTCCGTCTGTTACTGGTGGTCTCCTGCTATTGTGATGAAATGTTGTGTGGTTGTAATTATGATAATTTATAATCAACTGTGTTTATCTCGGTGACAAGAAGTCTGGCCTGTAGTGAAATCCTGAGTCACATCGGCTGCTTAAAGGAATTAGCTAATTAGTTTATGTTAAGTTGTTACAGGTGTATTGTTAGAGTAATATGAGAGGGAGGGGGGATCTCCTCTTCTACTCTGTATAAATGTGAGCTTGGCTTTGTAATAAAGGTCAGTCCATGTTGGCACCAAGCAAGTGTTGTCTCGTTTGGTGCTTGGGAGCGGTTGGAATATCTTATACCTATATCCAGACTGAAGGAAGTGATATATGACGAACGCACTCAAGAGGAGTGTAGGGACGTTCCGTCACATTGTTGGCAAGCAGTGGGATGCTTCCTGCAGTCTGGGACATCCAAACCTCCACCTGGATCCAAGGTCCGGATAGCAGGAGAGGAGGAGAGGTACAGATACCAGCCGCCATGGAAGAGGAATTCAGGAGGAGGTTGCGAGAGATGCAGCTACAGCACAGAGGACCAGTATCAGAGCAGGTCCTGCTGGGATGGTTTGATTCTATTCGCTGCGAACTCTGGAAGGAAGCGCTAGCCCGTGAGCGGCGTCACCAGGGAAAAGTTCTCCCCTCCACCCAGGAAAGGTACTGGTCGCAGTATGGATTGCGGGTGCTGTTTTTGGGAGAGAAACCGCACAAGGAGCAGACAGCTGAATTAAGCAGGCTGGTCTGGGCAGAGATGAAGCTGGATGAGAGTTACAGAGCCCTCCAGTGGCATGTATCCCAAGCATGTCCTTGGATAGCAGATGACAGCCCAACGGAAGGCTTAAGCTACGGCGGCCTGGGACTGTTGTATGTGAAGCTGACAGGGGACTCTAACTTTGGGAGTGATTTGGAGTGGCGGTTGGATGAAATCATGGATTTCAGAAAAGGGCTACTGAACGTCTCGGAAGTGCACTGGGCACTGGAAGATTTGGAGTTTCTGGCCGATCAGGAATGGGAGCTGGAGATCGCCTACAGACGGCTGCTAGACTCTGCTCCCTTTGCCTGGGACTATAAAGAAATACCAGTGGACAACTCTGAAATCCTGGCTGAAGAGTCAGCAATGTGGCAGAGTAACAGTGTGCTTTGCCAACCTGCCCCTGCAGCTATGGACGCGGAGGTCTTATGGCGGATGCAGCAAGTTCTGACTGACCTTGATGATCCTGTTTCTGCATGGGATGATCTTGGATGGAGGAAGGTGCCTGTCCAGCAGCATGCCAGAGAATCGGCAGTGGAAAATCTGGAAATTGCCATCCCCAAAGCTGAAGTGCTGACAACCGGCCAGAGCTCGGCCAACCTCTGCTCAGCACTGATAGCATCTTCTGGGTTCCACGGACAGGAGATGGTGAACCTATATCCCCAGACACCAGTTGCAGAGACTGGGGATTTGATAGACTTTTCTGCTGAGGAAAAACAACCTGATGAGCCTCCAGCAGAAGAGCTGGTATTAGGGCCGAACTTCACTGTGCTCTGCCCAGCACCAACGCCAGTATCCATGGAGTTGCAAGGAACTTCCCCAGCTGAAGCTCTGGTCACTGAACAGAGGGTCCAAGACCTCTGTCCCACACCTGTGGCAGTTCTGGAGGCCCAGGGTGAGGAGGTGGTGGTCACTCCCGAGCAGCAGCTCAGGACCCAAGGAGAGAATGCAATCTGCACTTCACATCTGCAGCTTGATCTGGTGTCAGTGGATGGGCCTGTGGTCTCCACTAACAGAAAACCATCAGAAGTGCTGGCAACCGGGCAGAGTGCTACCAACCTCTGCCCAGCACCGGTAACAGCTGCGGAGTTCCAGGGAGCTGGGGCAGTCGGCCTCTCTCCCCAACAGTTAGCTGGAGCAGATGATGTAGGGAAGCTCCTACGCCCAGCTGAACTGCTGGCAACGGAAAAGAGCGCTGCTGGCCTCTGCCCTCAACTGACACAGGACAGATTTCCTGTAAAGGTGGATGGGAATTCAGTCTCCACCTGTATACCCCAGGGATGCTGGGCAGTAGGCCCATATGCCCAACAGCATGACAGACTGAGCCCAGTCACCCTGTCTTCTCTCCAGCGGCTGAAAAGACTCCAGGGAGAAGGGCCAGTCCAGGCCTCTCCCCAGCGGCAGATATGTTCTTTGAGAGAGGCAGAGGTTGGCTGGGTGAGTGCTCTGTTTGAAACAATTTGTTTGGGGTACTGTGTGGGTGCAGGCATTAGAGGACTGGGACTATGGACTAACTTCGGAGTCAACCCGTTTGGGGTCTCCTCCTGTGTTAGTCTCCTGCCGAAAGGGGAGAAATGTGACAGACCTAGATGGGACACAGGCTTTTTGAGAGGACTACATGCCAGCCTCCTGCCAGCTGATTGCGGGCCCCCCCAAGACACACTCTCTGTATATATGTGTATATATATAATGTGTGTGGTCTCATGCTGTTGGGACATACACTCTCAGATGCTAGTGTCATGAACTCAACATGTTAATTGAGTTAGCTGATCCCATTGTCCTCTGCACAATGCAGGAGACGCTCCGTCTGTTACTGGTGGTCTCCTGCTATTGTGATGAAATGTTGTGTGGTTGTAATTATGATAATTTATAATCAACTTTGTTTATCTCGGTGACAAGAAGTCTGGCCTGTAGTGAAATCCTGAGTCACATCGGCTGCTTAAAGGAATTAGCTAATTAGTTTATGTTAAGTTGTTACAGGTGTATTGTTAGAGTAATATGAGAGGGAGGGGGGATCTCCTCTTCTACTCTGTATAAATGTGAGCTTGGCTTTGTAATAAAGGTCAGTCCATGTTGGCACCAAGCAAGTGTTGTCTCGTTTGGTGCTTGGGAGCGGTTGGAATATCTTATACCTATATCCAGACTGAAAGGAAGTGATATATGACGAACGCACTCAAGAGGAGTGTAGGGACGTTCCGTCACACCTGGGTACCTGCCCAAGAACCGATGCACCACCAGGTTAAGGATGTGAGCCATACAGGGCACATGGGTCAGCTGTCCCTGTCGCAGGGCGGAGAGGAGGTTGGTGCCATTGTCACAAACCACCATTCCTGGCTTAAGCTGGTGTGGCGTCAACCACCTCTCGGCCTGCCCTTGCAGAGCTGACAGAACCTCTGCCCCAGTGTGGCTCCTGTCCCCCAAACACACCAGCGCAAGCACGGCATGGCATCTTTTTGCCTGCGTACTTGCGTAGCCCCTTGGACGCCTACAGAGCACCGCTGGTTCCGAGGACAGAGCACTCGAAGAGGCCATGGAGGAAGAAGAAGAGGAGGGGGTGGAGGAGAGAGGTGTGTCACAACCAGTAGTAGCATTTTGGAGACGTGGTGACGGAACAACCTCCAACACTACTGCACCTTATCCTGCATCCTTCCTAGCTGCCAAAAGAGTAACCCAATGGGCCGTGAAAGACAGGTAACGTCCCTGTCCATGCCTGCTGGACCAATATGCACCTTACCGCTGACCGCCCTGTCCAGCGAGGCCAAGACATTGCCTTCCACATGCCGGTAGAGAGCCGGAATCACCTTCCGTGAGAAAAAGTGGCGTTTGGGAACCTGCCACTGAGGAACCGCACATTGAACAAACTCACGGAAGGGGGGCGAGTCTACCAACTGAAAGGGCAGCAGTTGAAGTGCTAGCAATTTAGCCAAGCTAGCATTCAACCGCTGGGCATGTGGATGGCTGGGAGTAAACTTCTTTTGACGGTCCAGCAGCTGGGGCAGGGAAATTTGCCTGGTACAATCGGACGTCGGTGTACTGGTAGCAGAGTGCCCGCAAGTACTTGGCTGTGACACACCTAATTCTGCACCTTCATTCCTCTCAGTGCAGCTTTCAGAGATGACTGAAGGTATAGTGGGGTTGGAGATCCCAGCTGATGAGGAGCAAGGAGAGGTCCGCTTTGTTCTTTGGTGTGGGTCTTTAATGTGCGCTTGCCAGCGAGCTGCATGGCAGGTCAACATATGTCTGGTCATGCTTGTGGTGTCCAAGCGGCTGATGTTTTGGCCACGCGAGATACGCTTGAGACATATGTTGCAAATAGCAGCGGTGCGATCTGATGCACTTGTCTCAAAAAAGACCCACACCAAAGAACTTTTGTAATAACGTGCAGAGGCAGCGCCCTGCACAGGCGGAGCTCTGCGGTTTGATTCAGTTGGTGTGCTGGCCTCAAGCTGGCCCCCGGAGGGCATCCTGCCTCGTTGGAGCTGTGCCGCCTCCTCCTCCTCCTCTCTCCGTTCAGGCACCCACGTGGTGTCAGTGACCTCATCATCCCCTCCCTCTTCACCACTGGAGCAAACCTGGCAGTAAGCTGCAGCTGGTGGAACATGACTGCCAGATTGCTGTCCTTGAGCATTCCCTCTCTCTGCGCTCACGCTACTGCCTTCCTCTAGCTGGGTATCATCATTGGAGCCTTAAAAACGCTGGGCATCCTCCTGGAGCATGTACCCAACACTGTGCTCAAACAGTTCGGGGGACTCCTCAGGAGGACATGGTGGGTCTAGGGAAGGGGTGCCTGATGATGACATTGAGTACGCGTTGGCAGCTGCTTTGCCAGTACCCTGAGCCTGGGTGAGAGAGAGGATGAGGAGGATGAGGAGGGCTTGGTCATTCACTCAACCAAGCCTTCGGCATGATGCGGCTCAACATGTCCAGCTGCCGAAAATAAGGACAAGCGTGTCCCATGGCCACGTGCTGATGATAATGCACCGCGTCCACGACCAGCACTGTTGTCTCTAGACACAGAGCCTGCTTGCCCTGTTTTCTTGGCTCGTGACTGTCTGCCTCTCCTTGTTAGTCTTCCAGACATTGTAATGGGTAGTGCATATTGTGCTGGAGTTACACAGCACACACACTAACTCCTGCAGATGGCTGTCTTAGATGACAACAGGGCAGAAGGGCAGATACAGGGTGAGGTGGTTTAGTGTGCTGTGCTATACTCACACAGCACACACACACTAACTCCTGCAGATGGCTGCCTTAGATGACAACAGGGCAGAAGGGCAGATACAGGGTAAGGTGGTTTAGTGTGCTGTGCTATAGTCACACAGCACACACACACTAACTCCTGCAGATGGCTGCCTTAGATGACAACAGGGCAGAAGGGCAGATACAGGGTAAGGTGGTTTAGTGTGCTGTGCTATAGTCACACAGCACACACACACTAACTCCTGCAGATGGCTGCCTTAGATGACAACAGGGCAGAAGGGCAGATACAGGGTAAGGTGGTTTTAGCGTGCTGTGCTATAGTCACACAGCACACACACACACTAACTCCTGCAGATGGCTGCCTTAGATGACAACAGGGCAGAAGGGCAGATACAGGGTGAGGTGGTTTAGTGTGCTGTGCTATACTCACACAGCACACACACACACGAACTCCTGCAGATGGCTGCCTTAGATGACAACAGGGCAGAAGGGCAGATACAGGGTGAGGTGGCTTAGTGTGCTGTGCTATACTCACACAGCACACACACACTAACTCCTGCAGATGGCTGCCTTAGATGACAACAGGGCAGAAGGGCAGATACAGGGTAAGGTGGTTTAGTGTGCTGTACAATAGTCACACAGCACACACACACCAACTCCTGCAGATGGCTGCCTTAGATGACAACAGGGCAGATACAGGATGAGGTGGTTTTAGTGTTCTGTGCGATAGTCACACAGCACACACACACTAACTCCTGCAGATGGCCGCCTTAGATGACAACAGGGCAGAAGGGCAGATACAGGGTAAGGTGGTTTAGTGTGCTACTGCTGTGCTATACTCACACAGCACGCACACACACTAACTCCTGCAGATGGCTGGATTGGTAGAGATTAGAGAACAGCACTGAGAAGAATAAACTATCCCTGCCTATTTTTCCTCTTTCCCTACACTATTCCCCACACAGAAATGAATCACAAGCTCATATAGTGTGTACACTGTACAGTACAGTCTGTCACTGTTCCTAACGCCAGAACACACTACACAAGGCCACCGGCGCGGCGGCCTTATATAGTGTGGGGCATGTACTAAACCCCCTGAGCTATAATTGGCCACAGGCATCCTGCCTGTGGCCAATTATTGCTCTCCTCGCCACTGGCTCTATGATTGGCCAAGCATGCGGGGTCACAGTGCATGCTTGGCCAATCATCAGCCAGCAATGCACTGCGACTGGTGCAGTGCATCGTGGACCGTTCGCATCACACGAATTTGATGCGAACACCCCTCAGAGTTCTGGTTTCGACGAGCGGACAAACGGCCGATGTTCGATTCGAACATGGGTTTGAATCGAACACCGGGCCCATCCCTACTGGAGATGCTATAATCAAAAGTGATTTGGAACAGAAAAAAAATATATTGCTGTTACAATGACATATTTACTCCTTTCCATCATACTTCTATCTTTCCTTATTTTGTCACAGTTATGGCTTACATTGTCATACTCCAGATCTACATGCTAAAACGTCGCTTGTAAAAATTTAAAAAATCTGCATAATCCATTTAATGCATTCTCCTAGTGTGAACTGTAGTCTGGCAAGCATCAATCATAGCACACAAGCAGCGAAAGCCATTGTTCTTGAGTCACATTGGCTGCTATCTGCAGAATCTAATTATTTTATCTGTGCTGACAAATTTATCATTTTTTGAACAGCGACAATAATTCTAACTTGAAAATGATGCCACCCCTGCTCCAAAACTGATTACCTGCAGTGTGCTGCTGAGATGGACACTTCCAATAACTGCAGCAGGTAATAATTCATAAATCACAATGACATTCTGAAGATCGAGTCCTTTATGCTCTTGTACACATTTGTACTAGTCACAGTAAGAAGTGTCACCATTGTTTCTATATCAGCATTTGGGGGACACTGCGTTGTGCTATGTGTGTTACTTATACGGTACATACACAGACAGAACACAGAAAATAGGCACACAAAAGTACACAGAAAAGAGGCTTTGTAGGCTATGACACATGTCAACTGATTTTTGTTTTTTTCTGGGAGTGCATATTTTCAATTGAAAATTTATTTTAATATTTTTATTTTTGAAGTGTCAGAACAAATCTCAGGATATATACTGTATACATGTCATGCACCTCTGTAATACATGCTAAGTCCTGTTGTGGGCTGAGAACCCACAGCATTTTGGTGGCCCGACCAGTGTAAGCCCTGCCCAGTTGTCTTTTGCTAAACTACTCAAACACCCCCTCCAATCTTATTTTCCATAACATAGAGACTAAAGTTGGCCATACACTCTGCCAGGAGCTGGCCAAAATGCACTTAGTGGTTGGCACTACCAGCCCCATTCTATTAGACAAATTTGATTGCTCGGTTAACTTATGTTGAAGCCTGCTGGAAAATTGTTGGCTTAAAGAGGAGCTCCACCCGCACCAAAAATATTAAAGTCAGCAGCTACAAATACTGCAGCTGCTGACTTTTAATAAATGGACACTTACCTGTTCCAGGTTCCAGTGGTGTCGGCAGAATGTGACGAGCGACCTCTCGTCTCTCGGCTGCCCCGCCGCCATCCTCTGTCAGGGAATCAGGAAGTGAAGACGCAACGGCTTCACTGCCCGGTTCCCTACTGCGCATGCGCGAGTCGTGCTGCGCGTCTCTATTGGTCCCCGTTGTGTCCTGGGAACTGTGTTTCCCAAGACACAACGGGGCATCTTCGGATATGGGCGGGACAGCTCCGGCTATCTCGTCCCGGAAGTGGGTGCAGATACCTGTATTATGGAAATGCCTTGTGGGACTCTGTCAGTGCTGTACAGAAATTATGGACAATATTACATGTACTTGTGGAACCACACTGTTTTTATGACTGTAAACTGTGCATAATGTTTAATAAACGTTTTTGAACAAAAAAAAATAAAAATTGATTCTGTGTTTTTCTGCAGAACGAACTGCACTAATGTGATCCAAAGGAGAAGTACAGCCAAACAAGCTTTGGCTGTGCTTCTCCTTTAAAGTGTAAGTCAAAATAATGAAAAAAAATAAATTTAGTACATCTCTGCATCACATGCACATTTTCAAATTTTTTCTCTTATCTCACTTCAAGACCAGACACTTTTACCATCTTCCTGCCCAGGACATTTTTTAGATTTCATCACTTTCACACATTGAATGACAAATTACATTTTTATAACTTTTTAGACAGATAGTGCTAGCTTCTCGTGGTATTTAAACACCATTTTTTGCTTTATAAATGACAAAAGACCAACAATTTTGAAAAAGAAATGTTTTTGTTTGTTATGCCAATTTTGCAAGTACTGTAAATAATCTTTCTCCATAAATTTAGGCCAAATTGTATTCTGCTGAATATAAAAAGAAGAACCCAAACCAGTGTATATTATTTAGTCTGTGTGAAAGGTTTATAGTCTAGAAACTACAGTATATATTTGAAAAATTGATCAATCCTGACGTACTGAACCCCAATGATTAAGTCACTTCGACGAAACATGTCTGGGCATGGTTACATGGCAACTGTGAGGAGCATTTAACATTCAACGTTCCAGTTACTGGGTGTGCTGTGCCGTTGAAGTGAAGTGAAGTGAAAGAGAAAGGAGACAGCGTGGAGGGTGAGACATATTGGTATTAACGCCGGGTCCGCCGAGACCATAATATATCGGGTCACCACTGCTGGGTCCTTGTTTCCTGTTGAAAAGATTATGCTGAAGTGCCTTATTTTTATATGAAGGATGTGAGTACAATGGTTGAGGAATTTTGTGTGCTGTTGAAATAAATGGTTTACTCTACTTCACTATTGGAAGCATCTCTTCTAACATTCTGTCTGGATCCATCTGTGACCCATGTGGAGCTATTAAGCGAGTTGGCCGAGCATGAGAGTGCAAGGCATATACTGCTGGTGAATGCGTTTCCTTAGGGTGCGGTAGCACTGAACACAGGTGGTGTGGTGGAAGATATTTTTTTTAAGTTACTTCAAGAACTTTGTTTAAAGACACTTCAAAACTTTGTTTGCTTCAAGATTTTTCATTCACTTTTCTGTCACTTTTTGAAACATTATCACTACAAGTAACAGTTTATGGACTTTTGTTTGGATTTGTTTTCCTTATTTGGACACCTGCAAGAAATATACAATCACACTTCACTTTAATTTTTCACTTTATGTATATAGGTGATTAATTGTGTTGTTGTTTTTTTAGCACTGTTTATACAGGGTGATTATTTTTTAGTATTGTCTACACAGGTTAAATATTTAGTTTATTCACAGACACTGTGATTATTAGCGCTGCTGTTTTATTCATTTAAAATCACTTTACATTATTTATCTATTTCAGTAGCTGCTTAGTTTATTTATTTTTATACACATAGGTGTTTTTATTCATTTTTCTTTGTGCGCAGTGGTGGTGTGGAATAGTAGGAGGGCGAACGATTTTATCATACCAGTTTATTTTGAATCCTGACGTACTGCCTGCCTATCTAATTTCTCATAGAGGGGCCCAAAATCCAAAGAGCACCTTCAGGCATTTCAGGGACATAAATTTACGAATCCATCTTCCTGACTACTTTTTTGGAGGCCATGGAGAACCAGGACAGTGGAAACACCAACAAAATTACTACATTTTGGAAAGCAACATCCCAATATATTTTCTAAGAATCTTTTGAGAACTTATTTTTTTTGCCACAAGTTTTTGGAAAATGCAGAATTAAAATAATTTTTTTTACACAAAGTTGTCAATTGAATAACATATTTCTCACACACAGCATGGGCATACTTAGAATTACAACCCAAAACACATTCTACTACTCCTCCTGAGTATGAGGATACCATACGTGTGAGACTTTTTCACTGTTTGGACTGATTATGTACCTGACATTGTATCTTGTGTGTCACACAAATCAATCAATTGTATCAAAACAAATGTACTGAAATGGTCACCTCTATACAGGTGGTTAGGGAATATAGCTTAGGGTAGCCTCACCTATAGCAGTCCCTATTCCTTTAAGCCAAGCAAGCCTAGCTTACTGGTACGTGGCTGCCCCCAGGAACGCTGTGTTCACTGGTCAGGAAGTACAGGGGCTGAAGAAAGGAAGAACAAAATGAGTTCCTGTGGTTCCCGGAGTGCAGTTGTCCACATGGCTGACACTGGTGTCCCCCAAAGAACATAGTCAGTTGGACGTGCAGATGGGTCAATTCAGGCAGAGACATGGCCAGCAAACAGGCAAAGGATGGTTCCAGGAAGCATGCAAAAACATGGCAATTAAACAGGCCAGGGTTGGTACAGGTGACAGGCAGAGGCAACAGTGCACTAGTGTGGTGGTGATCAGGAAAACTGTTGCTGACTGCACTGGCCTGGTGACACTGGGGACTAGTGTAGCACAATCAGGAGCACTGCTGCAGACTTACACTGGTGTGGTGACACTGGGACTGGTGTGGTGACGATCAGGGACACCGTTGCTGGCTTACACTGGTGTGGTGACACTGCGACTGGTGTAATGGTGATAAGGAACACTGTTGCTGACATACACTAGTCTGGTGACGCTGATCAGGAAAACTGTTACTTGCTGCACTGGTCTGGTGTAGTGGTAATCAAAAACACTGGCCCTAGCTACACTGGCCTGGTGACACTGTGGCTGGGTGTGGTGGCGATTGGAGAATTGTGACTGGCTGCACTATAAGGGCTCGTTCACACATGAGGTTGGGGGTGGTAAAACCTTATGGGTAGGCCGCGGTTTTACCTCCCCCCCAAAATTGCAATCCCTATTAGCTGCAAAGGCAGAGTGTACACATGCCACAGCTGCGATGCTTTGCAACTGTGGCAGGAACTATACCCCCTGTACTCCCACAGTGAATGAGGGTCCTTGTGCAGGGTCCAAGGGGTTAAAGCAGGTGGTGAGAAGGGTGATACAATTGTCAAATGCTGTCTGAAAATGGTTTCCGAACATGGATGGCTTTTCAGAGAGAATTGCACATGAGAACAATTCCTTATGGTGACATTATTTCTGGTGTGGTGGTGATCAGGGAAACCAGGACTGGTGTGGTGGTGATCTGGGACACTGGGACTGGTGTGGCTGTGATCAGGGACACTGGGACTGGTGTGGCAGTGATTAAGGAAAATATGTCAGCTAGGGCCGCTGTGATTGGCCCAGTACCATGTGGTCACTGTGATCAATCACAGAGAACAGAAATAGAGGGGAAACCTTTCAATGGGGACACAAGTTCTAGCGACCCTAGTGACAACGGCCTCCTGAATACTTTGTTTGGCATACAGGATTAATATCAGTGCTGGCCAGGATGACCATAAGCTCTGAAGACGATAAATCTTCTTACAGATATGAGGAAGCAAAAGACAGCTGTCTAGCAACAGAGTGGGGTTGATTTACTAAAACTCGAGAGTGCAAAATCTGCTGCAGCTCTGCATAGAAACCAATCAACTTCCAGCTTATTTGAACAAGCTGAAGTTAGAAGCTGATTGGCTACCACGTACAGCTGCACCAAATTTTGCACTCTCCAGTTTTAGTAAATCAAACCTAAAGATTCTTTCTGTGCGTCTGGCATTGGCTCTTTACTGCATTTTTTAACATGTGTTGTAGTGCATTGTACAGTTGTATTATTCTATTCGACATGACAGTGCATAAAAATGCACAGAAAATCACACATGCCTCATTTTTTTTCAACAAACTTCACAGATGTGAACAGACTATATACATATTTTTATGACACATGCATTTTTGTGCATTGCAAAAAGGAAAGTAAAAATGGAAAGATGTGGACCAGGCCTAATGATACAGTATTGGATCAGTGTTATCTTCATATGCACAGTTTAGTTAGCTTCAACAACATCCCTTATGGGGCCCCATTTCACTGCTAGGCGCCACTGCGCAAAGGTGTATTTTTCTACTCCCAAAATACATTTTAACATGGTGGGGTAGATTTAGTAAAACTGGAGCACTCAGAATCTGTGCATGGTAGCCAATCAGCTTCTAACTTCAGCTTGTTCAATTAAGCTTTGGCAATAAAACCTGGAAGCTGAATGGTTTCTATGCAGAACTGCATCTGATTTTGCACTCTCCAGTTTTAGTAAATAAACCCTGGTACACTTTTTACACAATAAGTGCACCTGACCCACTTGACAGTTTTGACAGGTGATGATTGTATCTCCTGTACACACAAGCCAACTTTGAACACAGTGGAGGACATAAATAACCAGGATCCAGCTCCTTTGACATGCTTTGATGCTTACCCGTGGGTACAAGAAATGCAATGTTCATTTTCTCAGTGCAATTAATTCTGACAGATGCTAGTCAATGTGGTGTGCTTGTGATCTGCCAAGCATATTGCAGTATATAAATGTGCCTGTGAGTATAAGCCCAGAGAGAGGAAACTGCAGTAATTACGTGTGCCAGTTGCTGGAGAAACAAATGATTTTCTAGTCAACAAATTGAAGATACACATTGTTCACAGTCATACAAATATATCTCAAAGCACAACAAGGATCAATAAATAGATATTTTATGTAAATGTTTGACACATTCATTTGGGTTACTTGTAATATACATACTTTTTATTCTTTACAAATCACAGAATAGACACAAAAGCAGATAGACCTAACTGCAAATAGGACAACTGACTGTAAGACATCACACACATTGTCAATTAGCACTGGACCTGCATCACATACTGCATATCACAAGTTCAAAGTTAGCACCACACTTCAGCATTAAACAGGATCCTAATTTCATACTAGTGCAGAAAAAAGTCAATACATACAAAACAGATGAGTGCTATACTGAACTGTGCTACATATGAGAATTAGGCTTCTACTATAAACTCCATAATGCTCCTTTGGAGAAAGTTGTTCTATGAATCTGGCACAACATTCATTGCTCAATTATAAAGTGAATCAGCATCAATAGTACACATTTCTGCTATTTAAAGGTTTGCTCAGTTGTCTAACTTGTGTACACAGGTTACGTACTGAAGTTGACTTGATGAATTTGCAGTCTAAAGTGCATATGACAATGCTTTAGCTTCTACACAACCTGAAGCTTCTAAGCAGGTTTCTACAGGGATACCCCGCTAGAGACATTTAGACCAGACTAAAAGAGACATTGATGTAAGCAGTAGTTATCAGTCATGTTTCTAGAGGGGGGTGATCAGTATTTTAAATAAGTACAGGTAATGGCAAACCAGATGATTTACTTGCAAATATTTAGCACCCCATTAGTACATAACGCTATTCTCACAAACAATTACCCCATAAAGACTTCATATGTCTTAGTAAAATTGGAGAATGAAAAATGAATCTAACTATTTCAAATTCAGATGGTTTTATCTATATACTTTATTATTTTAAAAAGGTTTGCACAAAGAGCAGGTGCTATAAAGTGCATCTCTTTTATTCTGTTTTCGGGTAGAGGACCTATAATGAGCTAAGAGTGTCTTTTCCACTTGTATAGTCATATCTATAATACAGTAGGCTGCGAGTGTATATGGCCTTTGAGCGATCGTCCTTCCTCCTACCACAGGATTGCATGAGTTGTTCATTGCAGAAATAATCTTACTGCATAACACCACCTAAAGGAAGGGGAAATTGAGGATGGGAGCCCCAAGTCCTTGAGCAGGCAAATACAATGTTGCTAGGGTTAAATACAGCAAAAAATGCAGTCAAATAAATGTACTAGGGAACATTCATAACAATTCCCAGTTTATAGCAGGTAAAAGTTGACCTTATGCCCAATTTTGTTCAAAAAAGCGAAGTGACAATTTTTTTTGATGTTAGACTTAAAAGAGAAAAACTGATTGATTGTTGCTTGGAAAACACAGTGGGGTTGATTTACTAAAACTGGAGAGTGCAAGATCTGGTTCAGCTGTTCATGGTAACCAATCGGTATTAAATTATTAAATTGAACAATATCCACTCACATGGAAATAAGGGACTTTCTGTGCATCACTGGGATGAGCAGGAGGAACTACAAGTAGCAGAAGGTCCTTTTTGCTGACAGGAAGTAGCACATGCTTCTGGTCTCCTCTGGTGGCAGCCCTAACAGACTCACCTATTCTTGCTACCCTCAAATCGCCCCTCTTTGGACTATTATGGGCCATAAACAAGCAATACTGAGGTATCTGAACAATGCGCCATTTACTTGTTTAAGGTTTCTAACTTCAGCTTGTTCAAATAAGCATTGACAAAAAAAATCTAGAAGCTGATTGGTTTCTGAGCAGAGTTGCAACAGATTTAGCATTCTCCAGTTTTAGTAAATCAACCCAGTCTCTTTCAGTCTTGTGTACAAATTTTATGAATTCCTATTGGCTATTGTACTGTTTTTTTTTTTTTTTTTTTATCATAGCACTGTGTGCATTAGTTAACACCTAAAGCTCTACACAGTTTTTGAATTTATTATTTTGCCTTTTGCAAAGCTTTAAGTACATTTTTGTTGGAAAGTAGTGTATACAAGCCTTCTTTTAGTTTTTTTTTTTTTTAAATAAATGTGTTCTGTTGCAATAATATGACTTTTTTTGTCATAGTAGTTCAAGTATTTTTAATACCTATCTGAGTAATTAAAAGCATAACGAACCCTGTACTGAATTTTTTACACGCTTAACATTAAGTGTATGTTCAATCTTTTTATCTGAAATACATGTTTTTTTGGTGCAAATGTTGGTTAAAAAAATTTCTTGTGTAGTATCAAAACCCAAACCCAACCCCCCAATCTGTGCCTTTTTAAAATGGCATTATAAGACATGGACATAAAATTATGTTTTGTTCTT
This sequence comes from Lithobates sylvaticus, assembly GCA_028564925.1. NCBI lineage: Eukaryota > Metazoa > Chordata > Amphibia > Anura > Ranidae > Lithobates > Lithobates sylvaticus. The sequence goes on along the minus strand of CM053030.1, from coordinate 205,461,917 downwards.
CTAATCTGAACTGTGTAACATGAAATTAAAAATATAGTATCTAAAAAGCTGTGACTATAGCTATGGCTGTTACAAAAAAAAAAAATAGATTTTTGCACACTGGCGTAGACAGAACCATCTGGCTACAGAAGTATTTATCCAGACAGCAATGGAATCTAGCAAATGATTAGGATGAATGACTGAATGTATGGTTCTGGGCTAGTGCCAGGTTGCTATAAAAACAATCTGTACACAGGAATGACTTAGAATGACACAGAACATATAATGGGTTATTAAATGCTTTTATGACAAGTATCAGCAACATAAAGTCATACTTTGCATAAAAAGCAATATTGTTAATTAAGAATATTTGCCATTTGTGCTTAACATTAAAACAACTCTGAGTCAAAATATGGACAGGCTTGTTCAATAGGAATGCTCAGTGCGAATGCTAAAAAATATTAACAGTAAAGTGTAAAGAAAAAAGCTGGAAGCCCCAGTATGGTCACAGAAAAATAGTATACAAACATGTTCATTAAGGTAAAGAAATGCCCAAGGCTTAGTAACCCACTTTAATTAGACAGTATTCGTCTTGTACTGATCTGAACTGAAATCTGAGTACTGTGAATTACAGCACATCATCATTGCTCTTCAGTTCTGTACTAAATTAGACCAACAGTGTATAAATATCCACAAAGTGTGCAATGCATTCTGTGGCCCAAATAAATATTTATAGGATACTAGCTTTTTGACCAGTTCAGATGTTAGTGCTATGTAACCAAGGCAAAATGTTAAGAATTGGTGCAGTTAACTTTATTTGGATTTTTGAGAAGTTAGTAACAAATTGCAACTCTGCTTAAAACAGATACAATTAAATAAATAAAACAGCTGAAGGCCAAAACTCCTTAAATGACAGTTTTAGGTTAATACCAAATTACTAATTTCTCTCAGTCACTCCAGCTTTCCAGTAGTAGTTTGTCTCCACCTTCGCCCAAATAACTAAAACAAAAGTTTAATTATCTAACAAGCTGGTTTTCACCAATTATTTAATTATTTTGCACTATGGAGGCTCCACAGATGGAGCATCATACCATGAATGGCTGCAGTAGTTGGTCTGAACTAATTCTTGTTATTGGACTCTATATAAGCCAGTAGAAGCACTTTTGTGAATATGTGATGTGATTTCCAGCAAACACACAAAATTGAATAGTTAGTCTTGATGCCATTCCATTCTATGGATAGGTGTACAATCATTGCTGCTTGTGGTAATTTTTAGAACATATCTAAGGCCACAATTCACTCAGCTCTATTCAATTAGAGCAAATAATATCACACTTCCTAGATTAGGAATGGACATTATTTTCCCTGAGTTATTTTACTGATATCAACATCACACAAGTTTAGATAATGTCATACTAGCTTGTACCCTGCTATCATTGCAGTCTCATCTTTTTTGACAACATCAGTTTTAAAAGAAAAATCTAAATCTTTTTTCAAAATACAAACTTGAATTAATTTACTAACACTTCTAATACACAATCTGAACTTACAAAGGAAGCTTCAGTTAAAACAACAATTTTAACAAGTTTTGTCATAGTAAAGTAAACTGACAGTACAGCTGCTCAATTCAAAGGTAAAAATGCCCCAAAATACCCTTCTTAAATATATTAGATGTCTCTTCTATTTGACTTCAATGTGCTACGTTCAGCTTAGCAGGTACTGTACTTGCCCAATAGAGTAAGAAGGTCAATGAAGATTTCGGTTGTAAATGCACCATTGGACAGTTTGCAGGATCCCCTTTCTGTAATCAGCTGATACAGTAAATAATGCATGTTTTTGTGTTCTCCTGGTTTCCTCTCTATGGGTCAAGACGTGGCCATACAATCCAAAAATTCATGGCATACACACTGGCAGAAGCCATATACCATAAGTATGACAAGGCTAGATGGAACAAGGCTTACAAAGACAACCCCAAGGGTTACCTTTTTTGATACCAACAAATAGATCCCCAGAGGCAACGAACTAAAATAGAGCAATCCTAGCAACCAAACAAAGACACGTACTGAGGTTTGGCAGATGAGCGATGTACAATTCCACACTGTCCAGTTCTGAGGCATTGAGGCTGGGTCATACGTTGAAGGCCGGTAGAATTCTACCACAGGAGTAGCATTGAGGGATGGAGAACTTTCCCTCTGGACTTCCATTATGGTGATCACAAGGCAGTTGGTAGAACTGTGTGATGGAGTGACTAGAGTTGACAGGCGTTTTGGTGTTAGAAGCAACTCTGTAGGATTGTCTCCAGAACACCTTCCCTTGCCGCCACATGCAAGATTAAGTAGGATATTGTTGTCATCAGGGAGACTGCTAACCTCATCCTCAGGTAGTCGAGTCTCAAACCTACAAAATGGACATACGATCACACATTGTGGAGACTCCACACAGTCCACAAGCTTGTAGAGGCATTTGGCACATACTCTGTGACAACAGCCCAAAACTTTTGGTTTTCTCTGTCTTAAGTTGTATCGATTGTAACATATCTTGCATTCCAGCTCATCTGAGTTTAGGTTTGGAGACTCAGATGTATCTTCAGCTACTTGTCCAGTCATTGTGTCTGCCAGGAAACTTTACAGGAAATTCAAAAAAATCTGTGGGCCTCATAAGATGATTGTCAAACTGTGTGGATTTTTATCCACCTTAAATGTACTCATAGTACAATGAAAGAGAAAAACTCTAGACACACTAGAGTTTCAAGCATCATTACTTGCAAATGTTCTTCTAGTCCACATTTTCTCCACTTTCCACAATCTTCAGCTGCAGTCGCATTGCAGGATTCTGGAACAGAACAGTTTACATTGTTAGATTCATGTGTAAAGCCGGGGACTGCTGGCATTTTCTAGGCAGTGCAATGACACAAACACAATTGTCTTTACAGAAAGGACTGAATGGCATTTTTTTCAGCGCCTGGCTACTCTGTGATATATACAACAAGCAGAATGAAATATTCACAAGCTAACAATTTAGAATTAATTATAAGACCTTTTGTGTTTGCTCCTATTTATCATGATCTGAACTCAAAGATCAATGACTTTTTCTATGTACACAAAAGGCCTATTTTGCTCAAATATTGTTCACAAATCTGTCTAAATCTGTGTTAGTGAGCACTTCTCCTTTGCCAAGATAATCCATCCACCTCACAGGTGTGGCATATAAAGATGCTGATTAGACAGCATGATTATTGCACAGGTGTGCCTTAGGCTGGCTACAATAAAAGGCCACTCTTATCTTCAAACTTATTACAAGTTAGTGATCCAGATAGTATGGAAGATAGATGGGTCTCACAACAGGCATATAGCAATTTCTGTAGTAGAGACAGGGGCGTATCTACTGTGAGGCAAACAAGGCGTTTGCCTTGGGTGGCACTTTTCAGCGGGGCGGCACCGCCCCCAGGCAGAAAGGACACTATAAGGATTAATTTACTGAAAGCAAATAGACTGTGCACTTTGCAGTTGCCCTCTGGAAGTGCAGTTGCTCAGAGCTTAGTAAATGAGGTAAGGCTTCACTTTGCAAAGAGTACCCAATCATGTGCAAGTTAAAATAAAATAAAAAACTGCATTTTTGCTTGTACATGATTGGATGATGGAGGTCAGCAGACTTTCGACTCATTTACTAAGCTCTGGAGCAACTGCTTTTGCAGAGTGCAACTGCACTTTGCAAAGTGCACAGTCTTTTTCCCTTTAGTAATTCAACCCCTATGACTCTGTTCCGGGTCTAGTTAGAGTCAATGATTGCATTGGGACATACTAGTACAATGTGAGAGCCCACCCAACACCACCCACAGGTTCTAGTTGGAGGTATTGATTGGGACATAGTAGTACACTGTGAGGGACACCGGTGCCGATGCCCACCGGATTCACGGCATAGTAGTACAGTGTGGCTGAGCACTCACTGTCACTGTCACAGTGCACCGCCCGCCTATCCTCTCCGCCCATTTCTGCCATATCGGGAGAAGGAAACTGGAGTGGAGGAGAAAGTCAGCTGATTAGCTGACGGGCCAGTAGAGTGAAGGGGAGGAGCTCTCCCCTTTCTGAGGAGATGTGTAGACAGAGACCCCATGTTGGGAGAGGCGTTACTGGAGGCACATAATGCCAGACTGAGAGAGCACTGAGCAAAGAGGGGGAATCCACTGATACTGAAAGCAAGTGAGTGCTAGTGTCACCATCTCATCTCCCCCACCACCATCACTCTGCCACTCATCAGACCCCCCTCCACCACTACCACCACTGATCCTATCACCCCCATCACCACTGCCACTGATCTCATCCCCCCAAACACTGCTGCCACTGATCCCATCCCCCACCACTGCTGCCATTGATCCCGTCCCCACCACCCCTGCCATTGATCCCGTCCCCACCACCCCTGCCATTGATCCCACCCCCCTTACCACCGCCACCACTGATCCCATCCCCCCCTACTGCTACCACTTATCCCATCTCACCACGACTACCACCACTGCTGGCACTGATCCCATTCCCCCCACCACTGCTGCCACTCATCCCATCTTACCCCCACCACTACCACTGATCCCATACCACCACCACCACTGCTGCCACTAATCCTACCCCTCCACCATCGCACCATCGCAGCCAATTATCCCATTTCCCCCAACCACTGTTGGTTGGGCATGCCTAGGGAGGCACAAAACCAAAATACACCACTGAATAGAGGTTAGTAGTGGCAAACTGCATCTTTCGCTTATAGCCGATTTCTTTCAAGTGTATCTCTGTCTAGGCTTTACACTAAAGTATTTGCATTTTCTGAACAAGCTGTAAAAGCACTTTAAAACAACAACAACCTAACAAATACCGAAATACTTTAATGGCCATAGGCTAGACACAAGTGCACTTTAAGAAATCTTACACAAATTCCTCACAGAATGCAAGATTTTCTATTTGTAGTTTTAGGCTGGGTTCACACCTATGCAAATTTCCTCGCATCCAATTCGCATAGCAGGAGAATATGACCAGCTCTCTATGGCATTGCTGTGCGATCAGCAGCCGGTTTAGGTGTGAACCGAGCCTTAACCTATAATCATGACTTACTGTAGCTATGTTATGTTTCTGTGTTTCGTATCTGTTGGACTGCCTTTTGCTTTTCGAAGTTATCCTCCATTTCCTTAAAGAGAACCAGTTACAATTTGGTTTACACAAGAAATTAAACATTTCATCTAAAATCCTTACAGACCTGGAGGCTTGCCTATTAGATAGCGTATTTATAATGACCTGTTTCTTAAACTTTACTTAGTATGTCTGAGAAAGATTCTAGAATTAAAGCAGAACTAAAGTCTCTAATTGGAAAAGTGTGAACAGGTAGGCTCTTTATTATAGAAGATACATGTTGTATCCTCAGAAATAAAAAAAACTATGTGCCTGCTCACAGTCTTCTTTTAAGCTGAGCTGCACATACCCAGGAGTGACATCAACCCGTGCTGGCCAATCAAAATGACCACAGCCTGGCAGCTAGAGAAAGCTGGCTAAAAGACGCCAGTGAGGGACCGATGAAGGAGAGGTAAATATTGTGGACTTTAGTTGTTTCGCTTGAAAGGGTTAGTTCGCCTTTAGCCCACGTTCACATTGGGCCGATTTGGCATGCGATTTGACATGTCATATCGCATGCCAAATCTGAGCCTATTGCCGGCAATGGCATCGTCCGAATTGGTGCAACCCCGCCCCGATTCCCAAAAGTAGTTTCTGCACTACTTTTGGCAACTTCTGGGGCAATTTCAATAGACATCTGTGCATGAACCCACACAGATTACTGTCAAATCGCCCCCGAAGTTGGATTGAAATGCCGGTTTGAAATTGTGCGAGTTCAGCTAAACTCGCACGATATTAAACCCGCCCTCAGTGTGAACGTGGGCTCACCAAAGAAAAGCCTAAGCAGAAAAGAGCATCTGTAGATAAAAACAATCTGTGCAGCTTTGACTAAAGTTGAATAATGCCCTTGCTATAGGTGAAGGCCATTTACATACCTCCCAGAGCCTGACTGGTATACTCCCCGGACGTTGCTAGGACATTGGTAAGTGAGGCCTAGTCGTCACTGCTCATCTCCACCATCACAGGAGCGTCCCAAACGCTGAGCTCAGAGCTAGTGCATCAGGGGAGGAGAAATAGCTACGTGAGGGGGTTTGAATTAGGGAAAAAGCTCACTCCTGTGATGGTGGAGGTGAGCAGTAACAACTAGGCCTCACTTAGCAATGGCCTGAGAGTAATCCTGTCAGGCTTTGGAAGAAATGTAAATGACCTACACCAATAGCAAGGGCATTATTCAACTTTATTCAGAGCTGCACAGTTTGTTTTTTATCTACAGATGCCCCTTATCTACATAGGCAGTTTTTTGGTGAAGGTGAACTAACCCCTTAAATATTATAGCTAGGAGACTTTTTGAGGTCAGATAAATGCTGTCTTGTTAACTGTCAGAAACCATGCAGATAAAGTTTTTTCATCCGTTGACAATGCATCTCTATGGAAAAACGGATGTAAATGGATGATCATTCGTTTACATCTGCTTCCGTCAACATCTGTTTTTTGGAATGGATCAAAGCCCTATTTTTGTTCCGTTTAAAAAACGGATCAGATGAAAAATGGATGTAAACGGACAAACGGTCTGTTTTTGTATGAAAAAATGGCCCTGGGACTCAAGTGGTTAAGTACTCCATCTGGAGGATGTAAAAAATTGATGTAAAAACTGAAGAAAAACTGTTGAAAACATCATCAGTATTTCCTTTGAAAATATGTTTTTCACTGATAATTGAGAAGGAGGTGCAGCCAAATGAAAATTCAGTTTGCAAAAAATCTATAATTATGTGGAAGAATTAAAAAAAAACTGTATTTTTTTCTCACACTTAAAGTGGAGTTCCACCCAAAAGTGGAAGCTCTGCTTATCTGACTCCTCCCCCCTCCCATGCCACATTTGGCACCTTTCGGGGGAGGGGAAAGCAGGTACCTGTTTTTGACAGGTACATAATTACATAGTTACATAGTAGGTGAGGTTGAAAAAAGACACAAGTCCATCAAGTTCAACCTATGTGTGTGATTATATGTCAGTATTACATTGTATATCCCCTTATGTTGTAGTCTTTAAGGTGCTTATCTAATAGTTTTTTGAAACTATCGATGCCCCCCCCCCCTGCTGAAACCACCGCCTGTGGAAAGGGAATTCCACATCCTTGCCACTCTTAAGCCTCGTACACACGGTCAGACTTTCCGACAGGAAATGTTGGATGTGAGCTTGTTGGCAGAAAGTCCGACCGTGTGTATGCTCCATCTAGCAGGTTGCTAGCAGGTTCTCAAATTTTCCGCCAACAAAACTTTGTTGTCGGACTTTCCGATCATGTGTACAAAAGTCCCTCGCACAAAAGTTCATGCATGCTCGGAGTCAAGTACGAGCCGCAAGCGCTCGGTCTTGTAAAACTAGAATTCGTAATGGAGATATCACATGACTATTGAACTACCTTTTTATCGGCTCGTTGTATGTCTTGTATGTCACCACGTTCCCACGTTCGTAATTGTTGGCCAACATTTGTGTGACCGTGTGTATGCAAGACAAGTTGGAGCCAACAACCTTTGAACAAAATTCCATGGTTTTGTTGTCAGAAAGTCCGATTGTGTTTGCGGGGCATTACAGTAAAGAACCCTCTAAACAGTTTAAGGTTAAACCTCTTCTCTTCTAATTTTAATGAGTGTCAACGTGTCTTAATAAACTCCCTTCTGCGGAAAAGTTTTATCCCTATTGTGGGGTCACCAGTATGGTATTTGTAAATTGAACTCATATTCCCTCTCAAGCGTCTCTTCTCCAGAGAGAATAGGTTCAGTGTTCATAACCTTTCTTCATAACTAATATCCTCCAGTCCCTTTATTAGCTTTGTTGCCCTTCTCTGTACTTGCTCCATTTCCAGTACATCCTTCCTGAGGACTGGTGCCCTGAACTGGAAAGCATACTCCAGGTGAGACCAAACCAGAGTCTTGTAGAGTGTGAGAATTATCTCTTTATCTCTTGAGTTAATCCCCTTTTTAATGCATGCCAACATTCTGTTTGCTTTGTTGACAGCAGCTTGGCATTGCATGCCATTGCTGAGCCTATCATCTACTAGGACCCCCAGGTCTTTTTCCATCCTTGATTCCCCCAGAGGTCTCCCCCCAGTGAGTAGATTGCTTTCATATTTTTGCCACTCAAATGCATTATTTAAAATTTTTCCACATTAAACCTAATTTGCCATGTAGTTACCAACCCCATTAATTTGTTCAGATTTTCTTGCAAGGTTTCCACATCCTGCGGAGATGTCATTGCCTTGCTTAGCTTAGTATCATCCACAAATACAGAGATTGAACTGTTTACCCCATCCACCAGGTCGTTTTTGAACAAATTAAATAGGATTGGTTCCAGCACAGAACCCTGCGGGACCCCACTTTCCATCCCTGACCATTCTGAGTACTCCCCATTTATCACCACCCTCTGAACTTGCCCTTGTACCCAGTTTTCAATGCATGTACTCACCCTATGGTCCATGCCAACGGACCTTACTTTGTAGAGTAAGCGTTTACGGGGAACTGTGTCAAATGCTTTTGCAAAATTCAGATACACCACATCTATGGGCCTTCCCTTATCTAGATGTCAGCTCACCTCCTCATAGAAGGCTAGTAGATTAGTTTGGCAAGAATGATTCTTCATGAATCCATGCTGATTACTGCTAATGATACAGTTTCCATTACTAAAATCTTGTATATAGTCCCTTATCATTCCCTCCAAGAGCTTGAATACTATTGATGTTAGGCTAACTGGTCTGTAATTTCCAGGGATGTATTTTGGCGCTTTTTTTAAATTATATTATAATTTATGATTTCGTGTTTCAAACTTTATCATACCCGGGATGTCTACCAGACTCTTGTTTGGACAGATTTAAGTGAGTTATTCCTAAGAATCTGTCCCCCTGTCAGAACACAACAGCTCAGTGAGGGAGATTGCTGTACTAACATCGATTGTTCGTTTTTTTTTTTCTTGGGAGAGTGCATGTGATCAGCACATGGCCAATTAGCACTGTCCAGACAGAGGGTCAGGGGTCTTGCAGTCTCATAGGACAGTCAGAAAACTCCTCCTACAAGCTTTAATCCAGAGCTTGGCGGGACACTGACATACAGTAAGTCACAATACTGCTCTAACTACTGATGAGAAAAGGCATTTATCAATTTATTTTTACTAAAATAATTGCATTTCCATTTTCTGTGTACCGTGGGAGACCCAATATAGTGAATGCAGGGTCCAGGGTTTAGTAACACTTTAAAATTGTGCCACTTAGTAGATCAAAATAGAGGATGACCAATAAAATTGACAAATGTATGGGATGCCTGTCTGGGTACTCCTGGTCTAGCACCATTTCAGCTAGTCAGGTATAGAATACTTAGTGGAGGAGCTCCCTCTGGTTTGGTATAGGAGTTAATTCTATATATCCTTACAGAGTTTGCTAGTAATGACATTGTCATATTGAAGACTTGATCAACAGACTGCATGGTAGATGTCCCAGATCAGCTTCAAATATTTGACAGAGGGCAGGATGCAGATTATGATGGTGCCACTCAATGAACCCCCTAATACAATAATACAACATAACTATATATCTACCCATACCTCGACATACCAAGCCTTATTGTTTGTTTTTCACATTGTAGTTTTAAATGGTGTATGTGCTATTTTCTTCTTTTCACTGGTTTTGTTTTTTCCTTTTTTAGGGAAAAAAAAGTTTCATGATCTATGTACGTGTCATGCTAAACTTGCCAATGTGTAAATATTCTATGCCGTTCCACTTTATGGATCACAGGAGTGCAGTTTGTTCTGCACTCCTTTAACCCATTTTCAGCTGACAGTGGGCTAAAGTCTGCTGTTGGCTGACAGCATTTAGCCTGTCCAGGCTCTGGATCGATCCTGACTTTGCAGTCAGAATCCACTCAGATGCCAGGACTGGACGATGGCTCAGTTTTTCAGCGAGCCATTGGGAGACTGAGTCGGTTACTCCCGCCCCCTGTACAGTGCTCCAGTGAACACAGAGCCAGTGACTCATAGTCATTGCTCTCTGCTTAGACTGGAAGGGAGAACTGAGTGATCAGTGGTACTTAATTGCTCAGTTCTCAGTGCAGAGGCATATCCATGTTTCTCTTTTAAGTAACACTTACAGGTCATGTACCTCCCCCAACCTGTGACTGAACAGTGAAAGGAGAAGCAGCAGACTGATAACCTCATCTCTCTTTCACTCTGTTCTATAAGCAAATGTGCTTGTAGCAGACCTGTTTGGCTCCCAGTCCTGTCCCTCTCTCTCTCTCCTAATCTGGGTGCTGCTGTACAGGGAATTGCAAGAGGCTAATACCAGGATAAATTCAGGTACTTACGCTGCTTGCATTTAAAAAATACATTTAATGATTTATTAACCACTTAAGGACCAGGCTTATTTTTCAAACTTGTTGTTTACAAGTTTGAAAAATAGGCCCAGTCCTTCAGTGGTTAATAAATCATCAGGTTTTTTTGCTATAAAATTACTTAGAGCCCCCAAACATTATATATATATTTTTTCTGACACTGTAGAGAATAAAATGGCGGTCGTTGCAATACTTTCTGTCACACCGTATTTGCGCAGCGTTCCTACAAGTGCACTATTTTTGGAAAAAATACACACTTTTGAATAAAAAAATAAAACAACAGTAAAGTTAGCCCAATTTTTTCTTTATATTGTGAAAGATGATGTTATGTCGAGTAAATTGATGCCCAACATGTCACGCTTCAAAATTGCGCCCGCTCGTGGAATGGCGACAAACTTTTATCCTTAAAAATCTCCATAGGCGACGTTTTAAAAAATCTTACAGGTTCCATGTTTTGAGTTACGGAGGAGGTCTAGGAATAGAAATAATTGCTCTCGCTCTAACGATCGCAGTGATACCTCACATGTGTGGTTTGAACACTGTTTTTATATGCGGGCGCTACTCATTCACTTCTGCACACGAGCTCGGCGAGATGGGGAGCGTTAAAACATTTTTATTTATTTTTTCTTATTTTTTTACTTTTTTTTTACACTATTTTTTTTTAAAAAAATTGTGTCACTTTTATTCCTATTACAATGAATGTAAACATCCCTTGTAATCGAAAAAAAGCATGACAGGACCTCTTAAATATGAGATCTGGGGTCAAAAAGACCTCAGATCTTATATTTACACTAAAATGCAATAAAAAAATAAATAAGAAAAAAAGTAGTTTGAAAAAAAAATATGTCCCTTTAAGAGCTATGGGCGGAAGTGATGGTATGGAGCCAGGTGGGGGCCATCTTCCCCTCACTCAGCTCCATGTCAAGCAGTGGACAGGATCCTATCGCCTCCGCCGCTGCCGGCGGCTCTGGTAAGCGGCAGAGGGCACGGGAGCGCGGAGGGATGGGGGCCCCTCTCCTGCCACAGATAAAAGTAATCTGTGAATCCGCCACTGAGACCACTTTTATCTAAAAGCGGACCGCCCGCTGAAGAAGTGAATACCAGGGGTTATGACAGCTAGCTGCTAAAGCATTTTTTACCCCAACACTTCATATTCCTGATATGTGCCTGCTGTACCATGTATTTGTATGAGGAAGTATCCTGTTTTCTTTGTATTGCTTCCTTTGTGTGAAATCCCTGGTGTTCCTGCCAGTCCCCTTGCTTTCCTATTAAAAACTGACCACACTAAGAAGGAGAGCATGCCATGGTCAGTTCTCCAGCTATACTGGGATCTCAGTGTACCTTTCTTCAATAATCAGACTTGTCCTGACATGCCCCTGCTGCACAGCCATTCACTGGGAAGCTCAGTGTTCTGCTGCTTCTCCTCCCCCAGCACTTATGCAGTTGGGAACAGAGGGATCACTTATAAAAAAGGGAAAAAAGGTATTTATAATGTTTTTTTTATATTTATACAACAATGTTTTGCCTTTCATTTATATTTTAAACTGAAGAGGTTGTTTTACAAAGTTATCATTTACTATCACTTTAAGGAATGCAGAGCTGCATTAATTTGTGTCTTTTAGATCTGCCTGGAGTTTATCTTTATTTTTTAACAGAACATTTATTGAAATATCAATGCTGACATATCTCTTCACTATGTAAAACTTCACAAGTTTTAACTTCATTGAACTTGGATCCCGAACCAAATTTATATAGCTAGGGCTTGTAAGAACACAACCATTGCTCTCATAAACCACGTTCTTCCTCCAGGCTCATAAAGATTTGAAGAAGCATTGTGCATGAGCCCTTCCATCTGATCACTAATGAGGGCTGATGAAAATGGAGGCAGTAGTGTTAATTGATGAGAGGTAATGTCCGAATGTAATCTTTATCACAAGAGGTGGTGACCTTCAAAAACACAAAACGTTAGTAAAAAAACAATTATACAAATTCACTGATGAATTCATGAAACATTCTAACCCCATTAGATCCAAAACAATGATATATCTGATATACAAACTTGATTTAGCTGTCCTACATGCGACAAATGCATGAAAGAAAACCTTTTTTGGAAGCATGGCATGTATTTTCACTGCTTTTTTGGTGTGCTTGTAGCGTGTTTTCTGTGCAACAAAACACACAGTAAAGCGCATGGCTGCTACCCATGCTTGGGGTGCCATTAACAATTGATGGCACTGCAATTGCGATGCGTGTGTAGGTGATTTCTTAAACGTGTAGCAAAACGCATGTTTTCTGTGCGCTTTGTCAAGCGTTCTGGAGATGACAGGTGTGAATGGAGCCTTATTCTTTGGGGAACAGGTGTTTGTACAATTTTGTATCTTTATAAGTTGACTCAAGATTCCTCCCTTTTATGTATCCTTTTGGTTTTCCCTATTGAAATCTTTGAGCATGACCTATTTTAAACTATTCCTGTAAGTTCATCCCTTCTGGTCCAGATGAACAAAGAAATAAAGTAGAGTGTCAAACAAATTCTGAACTCTACAGTAGCCATGGTCAAATGTATGTATTTGGATGGCTGAAATAGATGCAAGCCACGAAAAAAGGTCTCATGCTCTAGTTGAAGTTATAAACAGCCCTTGGTTAGATGGCACATTTCCCTGATACCTCCTGTGTGGGAATGGCACTTGGAATGGGACTGTTAGAGATAGAAACTCTAAGAAATTTTGACTCTTTCGCTCCCCCTGTGGGTAACCACCAATTAAACATTCTGTTCAATGGCCCCATTGTGTCTCTGAAAGCACCCATTAACACAGTTACATTTTTAGCAGAAATGTTCTTATTAAACTTTGAGCTTTAATACCCTATTGTATTCTGCAAACCTTAGCTGCTTCTCTGAGCCTGCCTACTACCTGTTTTGGCCTTGGTCTGTGACTTAGTTCTGTATTACTGCTGCTTACCCTGACCTTTTTCCTCAGTTCTTGGCTTTTTTTTTTATCCTAACCTCTGCCAATGGAGGGCATAGATCTAAAGGTCTCACAAAAAGACCTCCAAACCTACTTAACAGAGTTCTTTACAAAAGACCAAGTACTTCTTAGATTCCACAACTGCCAGGAGTCCACACTTAAAGTAGAATATCAATATCTCAGTCAACATTGACTAATTTCTAATCCTTATGCTGCTAGCATTAGTAAATAAATAGGAAAATATATGATATTTACTTGTTTTAAACTTTTTTTTAAATTGTCCTTCTTTAGTTACTTCCTGGTTCCATGCCTAGGCAAATGGTATCATACAGCCCAGGAGTCTTCAGGAGAGGAGAAGGGGTTTTATGAGCTAAGCACAACTTCCTGCCTGCATGTCTAAGCTAAGGGAAAATGGATTTCAGGAAGTAAATGCTAAATGAATCATCTGCCCTTACTTAAGTTGGCCACTGACAGAAATGCTAGGGGGGGGGGGGGGGGGTTTCAAAAGTGATTTCTCAGCAAAACAAACGATAGGGGGGTACGTTTGCTTTGAATATTAAAAAAATAATTAAATAGCATTTTTGAGTTGTGGTGCTCAGATGCAGTGTAGTTCCGCTTTAACAGAAGTTCCATACAAATAGATGATATGTTTCAGAAATGCACAGTGTTTTATTCATGATGTCTCGAGATCCTTATAGGGTACTTTAGTTTTAGCTTACTTCTGCTATTGTAAATAAGAATTGTTCATCCTTGTGCTTTTTCCACATTTAGGGGTTGATTTACTAAAGACAAAAAGACTGTGCACTCACAAGTGTAGTTGCCCCAGAGCTTAGTAGACGAGGTAAGGCTTTACTTTGCAAAGAATGCCCAATCACATGCAAGGAAAATAGCATGTTTGCTTGCACATGATTGGATGATGGAAATCAGCAGAGCTTCTACTCATTTGCTAAGCTCTGGAGCCAGGGCCGTCTTTAATATTGATTGCACCCTGGGCAAATGTTTTCTTGCCCCCCCCCCCCCATACAATTTCGCTCTCCACCTGCTCTGAGACATACAATAAATAGCAGCTACACTTAAAATCAGTTTACCTTATCAAATCAGGCAGCGATTGCAATTGGTTCCCAGAGGTTACAATGTATCATTAACACTTACTGACTGGTTCCTAGAGGTTACAGCAAACATTATGGCTCACTGATTAGTTGCTAGATGTTGCAGAACATGATTTCTGCCTGTTGATTGGTTGCTAGAGGTTACTGTACAGTAATACTGCTCACTGATTGGTTGCTAGAGGTTAAAGCACATCATCTACTGACTGCAGAGGGCATGATATACATATGAATGACACCTTTATTTACATATATATGCTGCCAGATGCAGCTATTTACATATGAATGCAGCCGCTATTTACATATGATTGCTGGTTATTTACATGTAAACACAGGGTCTGCAGGTGAGTCATTTGTACAAAACAATAAGGCAGAGCTGGGCAGCATTAGTAGAAGCACTTCACACTGAGATATCAGGACACGTGCTGTGTCCTGATATCTCAGTGTGAAGTGCTTCTACTAATGCTGCCCAGCTCTGCCTTATTGGACTAAAACTTCAAGGGACAAGAGAATTTAAACTGGGATAGTTGGCAAGTATGAGGCAGCTGCTTTGGGCCCCACAACAATGACCGGGCTCAGGGCAGCTGCCCCTTTTGCCTTGCCTTAAAGACGGCCCTATCTGGAGCAACTGCACTTGCAGAGTACAACTGCATTTTGCAAAGTGCACAGTGTATTTGTGTTTGGTAAATCAGCTCCATAGTTTAAGATTTATTTTAATAGTTATGATGCATTATAAAACTATGATATCATTATAAACCTAAAGGATACACCTAAATAACACCGTTTATTATCATTTAGATTAATAGAAATTACTCTGTCTTGGAATTTTCAACACCTCTAAATTTTTTTCTGATGTTCCAACTCTTTTGGCATAATCAAACATTTTAAATCCCTTGCTGTTGGCCAAATTTGCACTATTCAATTTAAAATGCCCAATGCTAGGTCTCATAAATTATGATAAGGAAATGTAGTCACTTCCTTCTAATAACACAAGTCCTGCAGGAATTATGAATTCAGTGTTTGTTAACAAACCTGTTTGCATTTTTCTAATTTAAATAAAATATAATGACAATTATGTATATTTTATATATCCTGTGCCCTGAACATGCTGACTATAAGTATGAGTTGTAATTTTTGCAATTCAACTGAGTATTCATAGTTTAAATGAAATGCACAGCACATAAGTACAGAGTTAACATTATTGAAATAACTTGATTTTACAGAAAATGCTGAAAACAGTCTCACACTGAGCAGAAAGTCCAGCAGAGCACTGCACAATTGGCAAGTATAAAATGATCATGTATAATTACATTAACTTCCACAATGACCTTCACTTTGTTACAAATACCAAATGGAATGATTACATATTTTTTTATGATTAACTTATACGGTACCTTTGTGAGACATCAGCTTGCTTTACAAATGTTTTATTATTTTCTTTTTTGTTGAAACGAGCTGCTTTATACATTTTTAAATATAATTTCTTATTGTAGATACCAGTTTGCTTTGCAAATGTTTATTTATTTTTTCTTTTTTTTTGTGGAACCAGCCTGCTTTATCCATTTTTACATATTATTTCTTTAGACACTGGGCTGCTTTACACGTGTTCTAATTATCAGTTAATACACACAGCCAAGCCAATATATATAAATGTATCCCAATCTTTACTATGTAAGATTATTTCAAAATATCTGTTGCATTTTTTGATGTTGTGGCACCATCCAAAGCGCTGTGCATTAGTTCTGGTTTAAATTTCTGCAATTTATTTAACTCATGCTTTCATTCTCGGAGTTGTGCCAGTCACTATATAGAACCCAATCAGCTTGATCCAGAATAAGGAAAGGATTTCTAGGAATTGCCTTCCTTTTTTTTTTTGCCTATGGGTATATATGAAGACTGAACAGAACTAGCAGCTACCGTTTCCAGTGGCGATATCTCCAGGAGTAGACACAGCATCAGAAAAGTCTCCTTTAGTCAGATAGAACACACATCTGAGAGGGAGGGGGCTGGAGCAGTGTCAGTGAAAGATCTTGCTCCCATTACATGAGAACTGCTGTCAACCTGAGAAGAAGTTGGAATTTCCTTGAGGCCTGTAATGGAACTCTTGCTATTTGCCCCATGTGCCTTTGCTCCCAGGTATCTGTAATCCACCATTCAAAATCAGGATGGATATGAACTGAGTGGGTTCAGCATGCTCAACATGTAGGAATCCAATAATCCATGTTCTGAGCTCCTGTGGTGGTGCCTCTGAGGTATAAGCAACAGATGAGACGAAAGATGGCGCCTTGAAGTGCACAGTTAAGAGTTTTATAGGCCCTACGTCATTAACAGAAAAAAGCTTCCAGTAGTGAGGTTGAAGAAAAGACTGCCGTATTATAATAACAGTACCTATAAAGCCGTATAAGAGAGGCAATGATAGCTAAGGCAAAAACACTCAAAGTGTAGATTACCCTATAACCTGTGCCTTCAAAACTGTCTGTCTTGTAAGATAAAGGATATAATGTAGAATGTACTACAAATCCAAGTAATGATCCAACAAGACCTATGGAGCCAAAAATCGCTATGTAAAGGTCCAGGGAAACCCTGTCTTACCTTGTCCTAGGCACTGGTCCTGTCCAGGGTCCAGGCTTTGCCCATCATGGAGGGCATACCCCTAAAGGGGCTTCAATGCCTTGGTACCATTGGAATGGACCACAACCCTGAACCTGTATAGCACCCTGTGGTTAACTCACTTGTTGCACCACGTACCAAAGCAAGCACCAAATGCAGGATCCAGTGCTCAAAGCAAACATTACAAGCCAGCCTCACTGTTGTGTGGTCCGGGTATGGTTCCCAAGATGTACATCAAGGATAACCAAACCAGAAACTGCTAATGAGCTGTAAGCCAATACCCAATCAGATCTTGATAGAAGTGTCTATTGAAAAATAAAAGGAAAGCTGGTAAAAAAATGGAAAGAAAAACATCTTCTTTGACAAGAGAAGTTGTCTGTCACCTAAGGACACTAGCAAAAAAGTGGAGCCTCACAGAGTTGGCAGGGTTAAATGGATACACTAGGAGCTGGTCTCAGCCAAGCTTTTGCTGGTGTCCAGTCACCTGAAGGTAACAGCATATAACCCATGGTCTTTGATTCAATATCTGTGTCCTGTATTGTAAAATTAACATAATCTTTTTATAAACAAAATGTTCCATTTCATTAATTTAAAGCCAGAGTGTCAGTAAAACAATAAATATTTGTTTCAAAAACTATATTATTAACACTAATACCCTAACCCATGGGTACTCAACTTGTGGCCCTCCAGCTGTTGCAGAACTACATGTCCCATCATGCCTCTGCCTTTGGGAGTCATGCTTGTAACTGTCAGCCTTGCAATGCCTCATGGGACTTGTCATTTCGCAACAGCTGGAGGGCCACAGGTTGAGCACCCATGCTCTAGCCAGTTGATTAATACCAAAATCAGATGTCTGTTATAATAGACTAGTAATAATAATACTATTATAAATAAACTACCACATCGATAAATAACTATAGTTTATGTGCAGTTTCCATCTAGCATAGTGAAAGTTGTTCAAAGAAAAAGTACAGCACTCTGTAATATAACATCCTCCAAGATTGGAATATTGTGACAAAACATTATATGGCCAGTCAGAAATAGCATCTTAAAATAAGGAATAAAACAAAAATGTAAACAAGATAATTGGAAATATGCATAATAATATTTGTGCCATTTGGACAAAACACAATAATAATACTGTATATATCTGATTGCAAACAATATTTTATCTTAAAGCAGGATGTGATCGCTCCATATATCTGAAAAGTATGTTTTAGAATGCAATCAATATAGGCATTAAGGCTTTTGAGTCGTAATTGTTCAAAGAATATACAATGATACTTCACATACTATATAAAAAGGAGTGTGATAGCAATGTAATAAACCACATGGGTGGACAAGCATTTATTATTCAAGCCATGTTTTTTAGTTCCTGTAATTTTGTTTGAGTATTGAGTACATATGTCAATAGAATATTGAGTACCTGATTCTTCATAGGCATGAGCCTTTACACGATCAGGTTTTCACCATAGGGGATACAGCGTTAGTTGTACATTCTAAATGACAGCCAGAGATTTCCAGCTACACTTATTTGTATTTATGCTCAGTGTAAGATAAATCAAACTTTCACTAAGATGTTCTAGTCATAACCTTATGAAAAATTGGTACAATAACCCTAGAAAGTATCTAACTGCTACATTTTGCAGGCATTCAATTAAATAGCACTGAAAAAAAAGTCATAGAACTGTTCAAAATGATGTATTATTAGATATGTCACAACTGAGGCTCTCTTGAGAATGCAGTGAGCCTGCCTTGAACAGCTTTGTTTGTATAAGTAATTCTTTTGCAAGAATATGTGGAATCATGAGGGACATAATAGCAGAACCTGCATAAAAATATAATGCTGTGTACACACGACCGGACCTTTTGACAGCAAAGGTCCGACGGAACGAATCCGCCGGACAATTCGATCGTGTGTGGGCTTCATCGGACCTTTGCTGTTGAAAAATCAGACGGACTTTAGAAATAGAACATGTTTCAAATTGTTCCACCGGAACCAGATCTATCGAGAAATCCGTTTGTCTGTATGCTAGTCTGACGGACGAAAACCGACGCTAGGGCAGCTATTGGCTACTGGCTATGAACTTCCTTATTCAAGTCCAGTCGTACGTCATCACATTAGAATCCGTTGGATTTTGGTGTGATTGTGCGTGTCCAAGTTCGTTCGTTCGGAAAGTCCGTCAGAAGTCCGCTGAAAGTCCATCAGAAAAACCGTCAGACCTAGTCTGCCGGAAAGTCCGGTTGTGTGTACACGGCATAAGGCTTGCTTATCCACGAACCCCTGAACTCCTGATTACAAAATATTCACAAAAAGCATAATAAAAAAATATATTTAGTAAGAAACATACAAAAAATACCTTACACCACAGGTTCTTGTAGGCAGGTGCCTACAAGGGGTTAATGTGTCTGCTCATATATGCATGTGTTTCCCCTGGCTTAGCTCATTTTCCCATGCTAACATAGCCAGCCAGGAGCTTAATGTCACAATGTTTTGCTGTTTCCTGCTGTTTCCATGCCTGATTAAGGGGTCCTGTGCAGTTCCGAAACATTGCACTACTCTGTGCTGTAATCAGTGTAACAAAGTCACACAGAGAGCAAGGAGTTACAGCGTGATAGCAGCTCGTCCAGAAGACCTGCCTTAATGTTGACTGCCACATGACCACAGCTCCCTGCCTTGGTTTTAGGCATTAGACCCCTTTCACACTTGTGCGACTTAGGATCCAACTTTTGAGACTCAAAGTCGCATTGGCATGTAAAATGCCATGTATCTCTATGGGAGCCATTCCAGTTTACACTACAGGCGGACCCCTAGTTACAAACATCCGACTTACAAATGACTCCTACTTACAAACGGAGGGAGACAACAGGAAGTGAGAGGAAATATACCCCTAGGAGGGGAAATTCACTCCTGTAAGAGGTATTATGGGAAAAAGGTACCTCCACTGATGCTTTATCACCAAGGCTTGCTTCCACAACAACCCACACTTTTCAAAATCCAATTGTCATTGGGACAGAAAGTGAGGCAAAATCTTCTGAACAAGGGCACAGACAGCAAAACAAATGTTACAGAGGTGTTAACCCTTCCCTATGCTACAGGGGTCAAGTCCTGGGGAAAAAAGTGTGGGAACTCCCACCCAAGATCCACTCGCCCACCAAAAAAAAAAAATGATACGCTCATATGCACAAATGCTTCAAAAGTTGTATTTTTCATCCAATTTTCGTATTGTGTGTATGAAGCTTAACTGTTAGTACATAAAAAAAAAAAAACAGTCCTCAATAAACATAAACGCGGTAATTCTCTGAATAATCAGCATTCATTCAATTGTGCTTCCATGCAAATGTGAACATCATGTTCTGATCTTTATTGGGGAATTTTATTTTGTATATAGAGTGTTTATGTGGTGAGTTTACACTTTTCATTGAACAGAGTTTGTATAACACAGGGTTAAAAGGAAAGGTCATAAATTAACTGCACTGAAGATAGAGGAGGGGGGATTCAGCGGGACACACATAGCAAGTATGCAGGAGACTGGGGGGGGGGGGATGAGGAGACAGAAAATCAGGAGGGGCCAGCGGGGAGGAGTGCATCACGAGAGGTCTGACTAAACACAATCTCTTAGCAGCAGGGACCTGATCTACCCATGATTGACAGGTAGATTGAAGCGGAAGCTGTCATGGGGCCCCCTACTGGCAATGCCTGAATGTTCAGTCCACCCCTGGTGTGCGTCACTTACTATTGCGAGCTGTGTCGGCGGCTGCTGGTGTAGCACCTGCCACACAGCTCGCATACTTCAAAGTCTTGCAAGACACGGCTGCTAACGGGAACTGAGTTCCTGTTGTGGAAAAAGTACAGGAACTCCGTTCCTGCAGGACTTGAGCCCTGCTATGCTATCCAAAAGCTTAAAAATAGTATTTTTGGCTGGAGCTACACTTAAAAAATGTACCTGTTCCGACTTACAAACAAATTCAACATAAGAACAAACCTACAGTCCCTATCTTGTTTGTAACCCGGGGACAGCCTGTACTGAAGTCACTGCGACTTCAGAAAAGGTTCCTGCACTACTTTGATCTGACTTTGACACAACTTCATTGTCAGAGAGTGTAAAAGTCTTATCAAAGTCTTTAAAGTCGGACTCCAAAGTTGCACTGAAAATCTCGCAAATTTGGAGTCAGCTAGTGTGACTGAAGCCATATGCCCCATACACGGTCAGATATTCCGATGGAAAAAGTCAGATAGGATTATGTTGTCGGAAAATCCGATCATGTGTGGGCTCTAGCGGACTTTTTCCGTCGGAATTTCTGACGGAAAAAATTTTCCGACAACAAAATCCAATCAGACTTTTTCCAATCGTGTGTAGAGAATTCCGACGCATGCTCAGAAGAAATTTGGAGACGAAAGCCATTGGCTACTGCCCTGTACGTAGTCCCGTCGTACGTTTTGTACGTCACCTCGTTCGGAATGATCGGATTTTCCGACAACTTTGTCCAACCGTGTGTGTGCAACACCATTTTCAGACAAAATTTGTCAGAAATTATCCGACGGATTTGGGGATCGGAATGTCCGACCGTGTGTACGGGGGCTTAGTGAGTGCAGTTTCACTTGTCCCCACAAAGCCCTGCCCGCATTCTGACCATTTCCTTTTTTTAGGTTCCTGTGGTGAGGCTTAGTGACCATAGCTCCCAACTGTCCCTGATTTTGAGGGACTGTCACTGATTTGGAGCAATCTCCCTCCATCCCTCTTCCCCCCTCACTTGTCCCTCATTTTGGTCTGATCTATATAGTTGTATATAAAATGCACTTTTTATCTTTCAAAAAGTGTATCCCAGTGCTAAACCTTTTATCCAAATTCTAAATTGCTGCATTTGTAAATTTTAGAAGCCAATATAAAGGAATAGTAGTGGTAAAAAAAGTCCCTTGTGGACTTAATTAACCTTTTTTTTTTTATTAATTCTCCTTTAAGGGGGTGTGGCAGGGGGGCGTGTCCTATACCTACATACATTTGCTAGTAGGTGTCCCTCATTCCTGTCTCAAAATGTTGGGAGGTATACTAGTGACCTTATTGGTGCCTACAGGAAGCATCCAGAGCCAGGGTGTAAGGTGAATATTTTTTCCAGTTTTTACATTTTTTTTATGCCTTTTACTGATTGTTTTTTAACCAAGAAAGAGGTGACTCCCAGATAAGCAGACCTCTGCATGGCTTTGACACCTATATATATACACCTACCTAGCTATGCTTAACCACTTCAGCCCCGGAAAGATTTACCCCCTTCCGGACCAGAGCACTTTTTGCGATTCGGCACTGCGTCGCTTTAACTGACAATTGCGCGGTCGTGAGACATGGCTCCGAAACAAAATTGGCGTCCTTTTTTCCCACAAATAGAGTGTTCTTTTGGTGGTATTTGATCATCCCTGCGGTTTTTTTATTTTTTTGCGCTATAAACAAAAAAATAGCAACAATTTTGAAAAAAAAATGCATTATTTTTTACTTTTTGCTATAATAAATATCCCCAAAAATATATAAAAAAACATTTGTTTCCTCAGTTTAGGCCGCTACGTATTCTTTTACATATTTTTGGTAAAATAAGCGTTTATTGGTTTGCGCAAAAGTTATACCGTCTAAAAAATAGGGGATAGTTTTATGGCATTTTTATTAATATTTTTTTTTTTACTAGTAATGGCGGCGATCAGCGATTTTTTATCATGACTGCAACATTATGGCGGACACATCAGACAATTTTGACACATTTTTGGGACCATTGGCATTAATACAGCGATCGATGCTATAAAATTGCATCGATTACTGTTAAAATGTCACTGGCAGTGAAGGGGTTAACCACTAGGGGCGGGGAGGAGTTAAGTATGTCCTAGGGGCGTGTTTCTAACTGTCTGGGGGATGGGCTTGTGTGACGTGGACACTGATCGCTGCTCCCGATGACAGGGAGCAGACGATCAGTGCCCTGTCATTAGGCAGAACGGGGAGATGCTGTTTACATCTGCATTCTCCCCGTTCTTGAGCTCCGTGACACGATCGCGGGTATCCCCGCGGCAATCGAGTCTGCGGGTCCCGCGTTCACAGGTACGTTACTTTGCCCAGCCGTGCCATTCTGCCGACGTATATGTGCTGACAGCGGTCGGCAAGTGGTTAAAAAAAAACTATAGGCAACATTTTTTTTTCAATTTGGATAGAGTAATGGCCCATGCACACGATCAGACTTTCCGACAACAAAACCGTAGATTTTTGTTCGAAGCATGTTGGCTCCAACTTGTCTTGCATACACACACGGTCACACAAATGTTGGCCAACAATTACGAACGTAGTGACGTACAAGACGTGCGTGATATCTCCATTTTGAACTCTAGTTTTACAAGACCGAGCGCTTCCGCCTCATACTTGATTCCGAGCATGCGTGGACTTTTGTCCAATGGACTTGTGTACACGCGATCAGAAAGTCCGTCAACAAACATTTGTTGGCGGAAAATTTGAGAACCTGCTAGCCAACATTTGTTGGCGGAAAGTCCAACAACAAATGTTCGATGGAGCATACACACAGTCGGACTTTCCGCCTACAAGCTCACATCCAACATTTGGGAGAATTTAACCTGTCAGGTCTTTTTGAAATCTATGTCCCATCGGGGAGATTTCCCTTCATTTCCTGTCCCATAGCCAAAACAGTAAGTGAGAGAAAGTCCCTACAAATTAGGGGGATCCTAATTAGGGGATTTCCACTCTATTACTGCTTGGGGACAGCCCAAAATTTTGAATTTTCTTTTACTTTCACTTTTGATAATAACGGTAAACAAGATAAATAGAGAGGTAAATCTCTCTAATGGGGCAGAGGTAGCAATAAAAACAGGTGTTCTAATCCATCTCCATAGGGTTGCCACCTGTCCGGGATTTACCCGGACAGTACGGGTTTAGAGTAATTTTGAATCATGTGTCCGGGGCTCCTGCCGCCTGGAACCCGGACACATGATCCAGACCGCACTGTGGCTCAGAGCTCCATCTGTTCAGCTGGGGGCCGGGCAGGAACATTACTACAGGTTATTAAGCTAATACAGCTGTTCGGACAATTTAATAAGTATCGACCCACTTCTATAGTATCCGTCAGGGAAGGTAATTGCCGGGAAACGCAGCTCACATGCCTTTCTCAGACAATGCACAGGATCCTACAGGAGGAAAAGAGGTGCCCGGCCGGCAGACACTGAGGGAACCCGAACCCTGGACAACTTTACAGAGGACGAGACCGCTATAGAATAAAGAGTGGCCAGCCAGCAGTGCCCTGTCAGTGGAGAATAGGAGGACAGCGCGCTGGATCGGGGATATGAGCAGCATGTACAGTATGTAGTTTGTCACACAGACAGCTGACCGGGAACAGACCATGCAGGAGACCAGTCACAGAATCGGCTAAATCCACACTACTTGACTGGGTAAGAAATATACTGATCTGAGGAGGGAGGGGGGAGAAGGGGGAATTCTTAGGATACTTTGCTATCACCTCTGTGTTGTATGTAATGATCGGGAGTCAGTGACGGTGCCAGCATAACACACAGTGTCCTGTATATGAGCGAGAATAGTGTGTGCCCTCCACATGTCCTCCTGTCACTCTGCTTGTCCCTCTCCATGTCCCTCTGCCTGTCCCCCTCCCTGTCCCTCTGCCTGTCACTCTGCCTGTCCCCCTCCCTGTCACTCTGCCTGTCCCCCTCCATGTCCCCCTGCCTGTCCCCCTCCATGTCCCTCTGCCTGTCCCTCTCCCTGTCCCTCTGCCTGTCCCCCTCCATGTCCCTCTGCCTGTCCCCCTCCATGTCCCTCTGCCTGTCCCCCTCCACGTCCCTCTGCCTGTCCCTCTCCCTGTCCCTCTGCCTGTCCCCTCCATGTCCCTCTGCCTGTCCCCCTCCATGTCCCTCTGCCTGTCCCCCTCCATATCCCTCTGCCTGTCCCCCTCCCTGTCACTCTGCCTGTCCCCCTCCCTGTCACTCTGCCTGTCCCTCTCCCTGTCCCTCTGCCTGTCCCCCTCCATGTCCCTCTGCCTGTCCCTCTCCCTGTCACTCTGCCTGTCCCCCTCCCTGTCCCTCTGCCTGTCCCCCTCCATGTCCCTCTGCCTGTCCCCCTCCATGTCCCTCTGCCTGTCCCCCTCCCTGTCCCTCTGCCTGTCCCTCTCCCTGTCCCTCTGCCTGTCCCCCTCCATGTCCCTCTGCCTGTCCCCCTCCATGTCCCTCTGCCTGTCCCCCTCCATGTCCCTCTGCCTGTCCCCCTCCCTGTCACTCTGCCTGTCCCTCTCCCTGTCCCTCTGCCTGTCCCCCTCCATGTCCCTCTGCCTGTCCCCCTCCATGTCCCTCTGCCATTCCCCCTCCCTGTCCCTCTGCCTGTCCCCCTCCCTGTCACTCTGCCTGTCCCCCTCCCTGTCCCTCTGCCTGTCCCCCTGCCTGTCCCCCTCCATGTCCCTCTGCCTGTCCCTCTGCCTGTCCCCCTCCCTGTCCCTCTGCCTGTCCCCCTCCCTGTCACTCTGCTCACGCTACCTGTCCCCTACATGTCACTCTGCCCCCCTCCATGTCACTCTACCTGTCCCCCTCCATGCCACTCTGCTATATATATATATATATATATATATATATATATACACCCATATGTGTTTGGGGTGCCTGAACCGCTTCACAAGCATTAGACCGCTGGTGCCAGATAAACATGGAACAGTGCAGAGAAACACAGAAGGTGGGTGCTTGAGCCCAGGGGTTAAATAGTCCTGTTCCTTCCCCTGGCCACCAGCTGATTCCACAGAATATACTGGAATGGGTGAACAGCCTTACGGCTCATTTACACATGTGGTGCCCTCTGAAGAGCAATCCACATTTGTATTGTTCTTCAGAGGGCATTTGACAGTCAGGAAGGAGGTGTTATATCACTTCCTCACCGCCTGTTTAAACCCCACAGCATCGCCCCGCAATTGAATGCATTGCACATGGATGCGGGAAGCCCCCATTCACTTGAATGGTCCACATTTGGCAGGCAATACTGCTCACTGAACCCAACAGTGCAGACATGTTTTGCCACACTGTGATGCAAAGCATTTTGGCTGTGGAAAGTGTACATCCCCCTCTGCTGCCTTTTCAGCTAAAGGGGAATGGTTGGGTAGCAGTTAAAACACAGCTCAACCTCTAATTTTTACTGTCCCCCAACCACAAGTGTAAATGGAGTTGCACTCTGAAGAGTGATCCATAGTGGATCATGTTTTGAAGGTATTTGACAGGTGGTGAAGAAGAGTTATGTTGCCTCCTCATCACCTGTTTTAAATCCCTAAAAAACCCATACCACTGTGCTGTAGCCATGTGCATTGCAGTGCAGTGCTGTGCACCACTAAAATGTTCGGGTTTGGCTTGAAGAAAAGGTGGCAACCCTACATCTCCACTCTGTCCAAAACACAAAAAAAAGTTTTGCCTTTAGTTAAACTTTAACAGCAATGAGTGTCAAGAAATGTTGCTGACAGAAAATTGTGTCATCTCAGTACTGCACTTCTGTTCCCTATAAAATCCCTAGTAAATCAAATAGCAACCACGTACCCTTTATAGAGAAATTGTTATATATATATATATATATATATATATATATATATATATATATATATATATATATTGGAAGGCCGGGTACCGGCCTGAAGTTATGGGAGGAGCCCGGAGGTTATTTAAGCAGCCCAAAGGCCGCCGGTCTTTGTCGGTTTCCTGTGCGTGATATCTGATACGTCAGACATCTAGGACCGACTCGTTCGAGACAAGCGCTGTTGGTGCCGGTTCGTGAGCTCCGTTTCGTCTGTCCGTCTCCTTTTGTTGCAGTCCCGCGTTCCGTGTTCGTAAGTCGTGTTGTCCCTTCGTGTCGCACTCGTGTCGCCGAGTCGCAGTTCCGTACAAAGAGTCTGGTTCGGCTGTCGCAGGTAGGGCTTCGGCTCCCATGTTTTACGTTCTCATACACTGCTTATCATGTCACTAAACTGTGGTCTGCGTAGCTCACGAACCACGCACCGCTTGTCTCGAAAACTAAACACTTACTCGCACGTTTTGGGTGGTACACGATCGGGAGCCACCTAGCGGCGTGCACATTCAGGGTCGCCCGCCATAACACTCCGACCGATGCCGCATCCGGCACTCAAGGTCCCCCTTACGCGGTCGTATTACGCAGTCTTTGAATCGTTCAAACATGGCTCATGCACGGGTGCCGTTCGCACTCACACGCATCATTCATGTCCTGTTATTATTCAAATCGGTTGCGCCAGCAAGCGTGCCGAATCGCTATTTGCATTCCGAATCGCTGTTGGCATGTTAATTGTACGAATCACTTCGACCGTGTCGAAACATTTCACGTATTAGCATGGCAATCATTTCGTCATTTCAAACATGGCTAACGTATCAGGCCATTCGGTCATGCTAAGTCATTTCGCATCAGTTAAACAGGTCGTTCATGCCATCATTTCGATCCTGGCCGCACTCAGATTCAAGTCATGTCGCACTTAGGCACGGATTTGTCTCGGGGTACCCAGGTTACGGCCGTTTTACCATACATGTTTCAGAGATTGGCCCACCGCTCGTACGGATGCGGGCTCGAGTCCAGTCTTTGGCATGATATCGGTCATTGGCCACGTATCGGTCTGAATCCGGTCGCATCCGGCATGCATCGATTCGCACTGATTCGCCTAGCCGCTCGGCCTCATTTCGGTACATGCTCCAGAGATTAGATTCGGTTACAAATTGCTCGGTTTGTTGTAATCTAGTCTTTGTCATGGTTTCATTTCGGTCACCATACCTCTGGGTAGGTCCGGTCGCATCCATAGATGCTCCGATCGGGGCGATCCAGACGCACGACTACCCGGCCTCATTTCGATACATGCGCCAAGGGCGGAATCGCATCACAGGTTGCGTACATTCTTGATTCTTGCCCCTGTCATGGTATGTCATTTCTGTCACCTTACCACGCCCGGCATGAATGCAGTCACTTCCCCGCACTAATTCGTGTCGGCGTGCCCTAGGCCGGCCTCATTTCAATACATGCGCCAGGGGCGGAATCGCAAAAAAAAAAAAAAAAAAAAAAAAAAGAGAGACTTTGATTCTTGTCCTTGTCATGTTATATCATTTCTATGTCACCTTACCACGCCCCGGCGTTAATTGGTCACCTCCCTGTACGAATTCGCGCCGGCGTGCCCTAGGCCGGCCGCATTTCTATACAAAAAAAAAAAAAAGAGAGAGAAAGGGGTTCAGTCACTAGACAGTGGCATGATGATCGAGGTCGCTGGCACACGAGTGCTTGTGTTCCAAATGCATACTGTGGCACTTGGAGTCGGACCCGGTGGCAGCTGGATGTCACAGTTCGGCCTCAGCGTACCCAGGCAGTTGGCCTCATTTCACGGTTGCCTCATTTCTGTACGTGCTCCAGAGTCCGGCTCACAGTCACCCCCATACGGTACGAACGGGCCGGGCCCTGTCACGGGAAGTTCATTTCAGTTAAGGCAACATGTCATGTCAGTCATTCGTGTTGTTATCTGTCATTTGATTCCACAGCTGTCTCGGCAGTCGACTTAAGTCACTATCGCCTGTTGTTATCATCTACGTTGGGTTCCGTCGCTCTGGACGGCAGCAGTTTCAGGTACTTTCTCTCACACTCTCTCAGGTCAGTCGGATTCAGTAGGTCCACCTGCACCAGCTTGATCAGGGTTCCAGCAGGTAAAAAAAAAAAAAAAAAAAAACGCAGGGGCACGGGGTGGCGGGGGGGCAGGGGGCGCGACGACTCCTGCTTTCTCATGGCAGGTACGTATACCGTAGGTGGCACGTCCAAACTCATTTCTTGTCACCTCTTTATAGGCCCAGCCTGCAGACACGTGACCAGTCTACTAAGTAACGGGTCTTGGCAGCCGCCATGTCATCAGTCGGCAGCGATGACCTCACCACCCCGCTATCTCCGGCGTCAGCCTCCGAGGCTGGCAGTGTCCAGTCTCTTAGGGCATGGACAATTCCCAGGCTGTCCGCCGAGCTGAGGCGCAGAGGAATACCCTTCTCGTCCGCGGCCAGGAAGGCGGAGCTATTCAGGCTCCTCTTCCCACCACCGGCCGCAGCAGGCCCCAGCAGCCAGCAGGCGTCTCTGGAATCTATTTCAGCCGCCGTCGCTCAGCTACACACTCTCGTGTCTTCCCTGTCTTCCTCGATCGTTGAGGTCCAGGACAGGGTGTCTCGTCTAGAGACCAGCCCGGCTGCCACGGTTCCGGACCCTGCGGTGGTCCCAGCCATCAGTGCACCGGCCGCAGGTAGTGAGCTTGCTGCGACTACCGTTCACCCTTCCCACCTGGTGCCACCCAGCATAAGGAAGGACATTTTAGAGGGCAGAGACGTTAACCTGGCCTCACTCATGATCTCGGTCCATGACTTGGCCGAGAACAAGGCCTACACCTGGGGGGACGTCTCGGTGGTTTTGAAAGCAAAGGATCCGAGGCTCAACAGAAAGCTCACGGTGCCCGAGTTCACGCTCGCTTTCGGCATGTTCAGGGACGTGCTGTGCTCAGCCTCCCCCGGCAGGCGGGAGGAACTGGACCTCTACCTCCATTTGATCGTAGACCTGGGTCACAAATACGGTGGCTCAGCGTTCTACGACTATCATCGGTCCTTCTCGGCCAAAGCCGCGGCCAGATTCTTACAGTTCCATTTGACAACGGACTGGAGCGTAGTGGACACGGAGTTGTTCTGCCGCCACTTCGCGGGTCTACGCTCCCCGCTATGTGCTGTCTGTCAGTCAGCGTCCCACACCACGGTCTGGTGTGCCAACATAGCATCTGTCCATCCGATAGCTAGCACGGCCTCTACCAGCACGAGCCAGGCTCAGCAGGCCCCGGCACAAGGGCAGAAGGTGGACAAGTTGGGACGTCCGGTGCGGATGGTTGGGGGAGCCGCCATTTGCAACAATTTCAACTACGGCTCCTGCAATTTCAGCCAGTGCCGGCTCTTGCACGTTTGCACCCTATGCCAGAGGGCGCACCCCAGGGTCCTGTGTGAGGTCAAGCAGAAGAAACCGTGACTAAGCCGGGTCAATGTCCTTTGGCTCGATGTTTACTTGACCTCACACCCCACTCCGTCACTCGCCAGCTACCTCATCCGAGGTTTCACCGATGGGTTTCATACCGGGCTCATCACCCTGCCCCACTCCACCCACGAATGTCCGAACCTACGCTCAGCAGCAACAGATGAGCCAGCGATTGACGTCCTTCTGCAGACGGAGTTGGATCGGGACTTTATGATAGGCCCGTTCAGTCAGTCTCCCTTTAGTATCTGGAGGGTTAGCCCTATCGGGCTTGTACAGGGAAAATTTTCAAATAAAAAACGTCTGGTGTATGATCTGTCAGCGCCTCATTCTTCCGTCGTTCCCAGTCTCAACTCGCTCATCCCCTCCGAGGAGTTCTCACTGAAGTACACTTCGGTAGACATGGCTATCCAGGCCATTCTCAGGGCGGGGGTGGGTGCTTGGCTCTCGAAGGCGGACATATCCGACGCCTTCAAGCTGCTGCCCATTCATCCTTCCCTGTGGTGCTGGCACGGCATCAAGTGGAGGGAGCGATATTATTTCGCGACCAATTTGACCTTCGGGTCTAAGAGTAGTCCTTGGTTATTTGACAAGTTCGCGGAGACCCTGGCGTGGATCCTTCTCCACGAGGCACAGTGCCACGAGGTCATCCATTATTTGGATGACTTCCTTCTGATAGAGCCACCCGGGGCTCCCCCAGGGGACCTTGGAAAGTTGAGGACGGTTTTTGACAATCTGAACGTCCCCATAGCGGAACACAAGGTCGACGGCCCGGCGCACAAGATCACGTTCTTGGGCATCGACCTTGACACGCTTGCCATGCAGGCCAGCCTTCCCGCAGATAAGTTGGACCGTATCAGGACGGTTCTGCGAGAGTTCACCCGGGTGTGGGGATGTACTCAGAAGCAACTTCAGTCTCTCCTCGGGATGCTGAATTTCGCTATGAGGATCATCCCCCAGGGCCGCTCCTTCGTGTCCCGGTTGCTGATCTTCCTGTCCTACACTCAGGACCCAGACCAGGTCATCAGGCTGGATTCAGCGGCCAGGGCAGATCTGGCCATGTGGGAACACTTTCTTAGTAATTGGAACGGTGTGTCCCTGTTCATCCCAGTAGTGTCCACGCAGTCACCTCAGGTGGTGACCGATGCGGCGGCATCCACAGGATGCGCCGCCATTTTTGGCCATTTGTGGTTCGCCGCCCCTTGGCCTCCTCAAGCACTAGCCACACCGAGCTTCACTACCACGTCAGCCCTCTTTGAGCTGTTCCCCATCGTAGCAGCCGCTCACCTATGGGGTCACCATTGGTCTGGACAGACTGTGGCCTTCACGACAGACAATCAAGCCACAGCCGAGATCATCAGCAAGGGCAGGTCTAAATCCAGGCCCGTCATGTCCTTCCTCCGCAGACTGGTCCAGCTATCCCTACAACATCAGTTCAATGTTTACTGCTCATTCATTCCAGGGAAGTTTAACTCAGCAGCGGACGCACTCTCCCGTTTTAACTTTGTTTCTTTCTTTGAACAGATGCCAGGAGCCTACAATCTTTCAGCCACTATCCCGGATTGGTCACAACTGACCTTGGACTAGCCCCACATCTACACTCAGCTACTAACATCATCAACGCTTCGCTCGCCCGCAACACCCGTCGGGCCTACCGGACGGCCTGGAGGGCGTTTAATAAGTTCCTGCCCCATCGCCCTCGTGAATCTTCCAGCGTCAAGCAGGTTCTGGCGTTTATCGCTTATTGTCATTCTCACCTAGCACTGTCACACAGCACGATACGCCAGTACGTGGCCGGGGTGCAGCACTACTTGTCACTTCAAGACCCCGCGAGGCCTTCGGTGTTCTCCTGCCACGCAGTGAGGGCTCTACTGCGTGGAGTTCAGAAACACCAGCCGCCAGTCAGCCCGAAGCGGCTGCCTATCACTGGGGAGATCTTCAAGGGGATGTCTGACATCCTGGATAGGTCCCCTTTCGGTCTCCTCCTCAGCACCGTCCTGCAGGCTGCGATACACATGGCGTTTTATGGGTTTTTACGGCCCAGGGAGTTTACTCGCAGCCACCCAACCGGTCCAGTATTGCATAGAAGTAATCTCTGCCGCCACCAGGATCACTACGTCCTTCACCTGGCGACGTCTAAAACTCAGCAGCGAGGTTCCGGAGTAGATATCCACCTGTACAGGACTCACAACAACTGGTGCCCAGTTGCCGTGTTAAACCGCTTGACGGCACTGCTATCCGACCGCCCAGGGTCCAGTCCGCTTTTACCCTTTCCAGTAATACCCCTCAACTCGTCGCAGTTCGTGGAACATGTCCGGATCCTTCTCGGCAATCTTCAGTTGGACCCCAGCCAGTACTCCGGGCATTCATTCCGAATCGGGGCGGCCACGACGGCCTCAAGACAGGGGGTTCCGGACCATGTCATCAAGAAACTGGGTCGGTGGAAATCGGCCTGCTTCTCTCGCTACATACCTAACCTACAGTTAGAGATGGCTCAGGCCTTTGCTCGACTTACTCAGTGACATTCACCTTTAATAAATAATTATCCCCTACCTGAAGGTTTTTGCCCCCTTATTTTGGTGTACCATACGGTAGACCAAGGCACACTTTCAGGTCTATTTCATGTTGGTGAGTTTTGTGTTGTCCCTATGTGTCATTGTTACTCATGTCGTCCGTAGGGCTCTAGACCATAAATTGGAAGGCCGGGTACCGGCCTGAAGTTATGGGAGGAGCCCGGAGGGTATTTAAGCAGCCCAAAGGCCGCCGGTCTTTGTCGGTTTCCTGTGCGTGATACCCACCCACCCTCCCCTTTTAAAAGCCTCTTCCAAATATTCTTACCCCAGACTGAATACTCATTCCACATTATTCCATAACTACTTATCATTCCTTATCTAGGGTATGCCCCCTTATTTTGGTGTACCATACGGTAGACCAAGGCACACTTTCAGGTCTATTTCATGTTGGTGAGTTTTGTGTTGTCCCTATGTGTCATTGTTACTCATGTCGTCCGTAGGGCTCTAGACCATAAATATATATTTATGTGGAATTCCAGGATACAGCTAACTAATCTTTTTTTTTTTAAATCAGAAAAGGTTTTATTTAAGATTACATTATCACATGCCACAAACAATCAAAAATGTCATAACATAACAAAGCAATGAGTATCTGACATACATGTAACAGTGGTCCACAAGGGACTATAGTACAGCAGATTTACACATTTCTAGTGGCTGTGTGAAGCAAAAAACTGAAAAAGAACAAACGAAAAAAAGAAAACATCAAAACGTTCAGAACAAGTAGCTTATACAGTATAAAGGATTGGGTCTGTTCCCTGAGCCATATATGTTTACCACAGTTTTCCAGGTTGCCTCACCTATCGCTATCCGCATCATTGTGCAATCGTAGAGTAGTTTTTCTCTAGACCCGGGGTTTTGTTATAACTGATTCTTATCCCTGTAATAATCTATATTTAACCACCTGATTACTTTGCACTTAAACCCCCCTCATGACCAGACCAATTTTCAGCTTTCGGCGCTGACGCACTTTGAATGACAATTGCGCGGTCATACAACACTGTACCCAAATGAAATTTTTACTATTTTTTCCCCACAAATAGAGCTTTCTTTTAGTGGTATTTAATCACAGCTGGGGTTTTTATTTTTTGCTAAACAAATAAAAAAAGATGGAAAATTAAAAAAAAAAATAAAATCATGTTTAATAGTTTGTTATAAAATTTTGCAAACAGGTAATTTTTCTGCTTCATTGATATGCGCTGATGAGGCGGCACTGGTGGGCACTGATAGGCGGCACTGGTGGGCACTGATAGGCGGCACTGGTGGGCACTGATAGGCTGCACTGGTGGGGACAGATAAGTCGGTACTGAAGGACACAGCAAAGATGGCACTGATGGGCACGGATGGGTGGCACGGATGGGTGGCATGGATGGGTGGCATGGATGGGTGGTACGGATGGGCACTGATGGATGGCACTGATAGATGGCACTGATGGGCACTGATAGATGGCACTGATAGGTGGCACTGATGGGCACAGATAGGTGGCACTTATGGGCACTGATAGGTGGCACTGGGCACTGGTAGGGGACACTGATGAGCACTGGTAGGGGACACTGATGAGCAATGGTAGGTGACACTGATGTGCAGCACTGGCACTGTGGGCACTGACATATGGCACTGTGGGCACTGACATATGGCACTGGGGGCACTGACAGATGGCACTGGGGGCACTGACAGATGGCACTGTGGGCACTGACAGGTGGCACTGTGGGCACTTTTATTATTCACAGGAGGGCACCGTGGACCCTTGGCATATTGCAGTGTAGCCGGTGATTGGCTTTATTTTTTTCTCCTCGCGCTTTCAGCGCGAGCAGGAAAAAAAGCCGATTACCGGCTCTGTTACTGTCACATGATCAGCTGTCATTGGCTGACAGCTGATCACGTGGTAAGGGGGCGCGCAGGCAGCTCGTTGCCGGGACGACGTCAATAGACGTCGTCCCGGCACATCAGATCCGCGCTGTAGCCGTCATTTGGCTATGGCGCGGATCCCAGGCGGTTAATCAGCTGATGGGGTGCTAGTCCTGGAATATCCAACCATTCCTGCCATATTGTGTAAAATTTGCGGGGTGCATTTCTGTGTTGGTAGGCCAGTTTTTCCCTTATTAACCTCTTGTTTACTTGGTCTATCCATTGTTGCCTGGTGGGGACCCTGGGGGTAATCTATAGTTGCACTATTCATTTTCAGGCAACATAAAGTAATCGGATTATTGCCGTGTGGACAGCTGGAGTCGACGTCTCCTCCTCCAGGGCACCCAGCAGGCACAGCTAACTAATCTTAAATATGCTCCTCCCTTCCTCTTAACACCTATTTTGACAAACCAGTGTACCATATTTTTAGGCTTCTCTGAGTAACTGTGTCAGCCAGCATCCACTGAAGGTGAGGCCGAGTTCACACTGGTACGAAAAACGCTCCGACATTGGGAGCTCATGTCGCATGACGTGCGAAAATCAATGTTTCTCTATGAGAGCCGTCTTAACTGGTTTGACACAAGTCGGTCCGGCTTTGAAAATGCTCCCTGCACTACTTTGGTCCGACTTTGATCCTACTTCAGCCCATTGAATATCACTGAAGTCGCATCAAAGTTGGATCACCACCCGGTGCATGATGGGCAGTGACGTCATAAGGGTGGGCCTCCGGTGACCCCACCCCATGCCAATATGAGTAGTGATACACTGCGCACCCAGCATTAGAGCGGGCGAGAGCGTCGAGTCAACATCTCAAAAGATCGAGAAGATAGCGGAGAAGACCCAGCAGAGGCAGAAGACAGCAAACAGAGGGTGAAGAACCGGAGAGGGTTAGAAGACATCATCGGAGAGCGGAGAACACCTGGAGAAGAACTGGCAGAGGCAGAAGACATCAGCAGGGGAGGCAGAAGAGCCGGAGAGGGGAGAAGAAGTCAGAAGAGACCCTGGAGCTGCCTAATAAATTACTTTAAAAACATGTGTACTGTTTTTTATTTTTGACCCCATACTCATTCACACAGGGTGGGGGGCCGGGATCTGGGAGACCCCTTGTTATAGGGGGCTTCCAGATTACGATAAGCTCCCAGCCCGCAGACCCTGACAACCAATGGCCAGGGTTGCCGGGAAGTGGCCCTTGTCCTCATCAACATGGGGACAAGGTGCTTTGGGCCCCCCTGGCCCAAAGCACCCACCCCCCCATGTTGAGGGCATGTGGCCTAGTACAGTTCAGGGGGGGCCCTCACCCCACCCCCTTTCCTGACCTGCCGAGCTGTGTGCTCAGATAAGGGTCTGGTATGGATTTTGGGCGTGGGGGTTCCCCTTAAAATCCATACCAGACTGAAGGGCCTGGTATGCTCTTAGAGGGGGAACCAATGCCGTTTTTTTGTAACATTTTGCGTGGATTTTTCCCTAAAGATTCATACCAGGCACAGTGCCTGGTATTGTCGGGGATCAAATTCAGATCCCTGTTCATTGAAGTCAGACGCATGTTGGTAAATTCGGATCCAAAGTGGTACAACTGTTGTGTTGCACCAGTGTAAACCTGGCCTGAGAGAGCGCTGGACAACGACTTGCAATATCTGGGAGCAGTGACATCATTGATAGGCTTACTATGGCCTTTCTGTTGTTGGTGCTCCCTCCTTCAGACCAGGCTGAGAATAGGTAAATATACATATCTTTTTTCCACAGGTTAGTGAGAATAGATGGTAGGAGGGGGAAAGGAGCATTTTTAAGATTAGTTAGCTTTATCCTGGAATTCCACTTTAATTTGTTTTGTTTCTGGAAAGTTGGTTATGATATGCATTTCATGCATTTCAGGGTTCAATATTCTGCAACCACTGAAAATTCACTTTACTAAAGCCACACCATTATTGCAAATCTACAACTAGTTGAGAGTGGGGTTGCAGTATCAGTGCTGATACTAAGCATTTGCATGGGTATCGGTACTCATGCAAATGCTCCGATACCCGAATCCGATACCTTCTGGCTCAGCTCTTTCAGCTGTCAGCTGACAGCTGAAATGTAAAGAAAAGAATGCCAGCAATTATTAATTCTTAACCACCTCGTTACTTTGCACTTAAACCCCCCTCGTGACCAGACCAATTTTCAGCTTTTGGCGCTGACGCACTTTGAATGACAATTGCGCGGTCATACAACACTGTACCCAAATTACATTTTTACCATTTTTTTCCCACAAATAGAGCTTTCTTTTGGTGGTATTTAATCACAGCTGGGGTTTTTATTTTTTGCTAAACAAACAAAAAAAGATGGAAAATTAAAAAAAAAAAAAAAATCATGTTTAATAGTTTGTTATAACATTTTGCAAACAGGTAATTTTTCTGCTTCATTGATATGCGCTGATGAGGCGGCACAGGTGGGCACTGATAGGCTGCACTGGTGGGCACTGATAGGCTGCACTGGTGGGCACTGATAGGCTGCACTGGTGGGGACAGATAAGTCGGTACTGATGGGGACAGCAAAGATGGCACTGATGGGCACGGATGGGTGGCACGGATGGGTGGCACGGATGGGTGGCACGGATGGGTGGCACCGATGGGCACTGATGGATGACACTGATGGGCACTGATGGGTGGCACTGATGGGTGGCACTGATGGGCACTGATGGGCACTGATAGGTGGCACTGATGGGCACTGGTAGGTGACACAGATGAGCACTGGTAGGTGACACAGATGAGCACTGGCAGGTGACACTGATGTGCAGCACTGGCACTGTGGGCACTGAGAGATGGCACTGTGGGCACTGTGAGATGG
Source organism: Lithobates sylvaticus (assembly GCA_028564925.1). Lineage (NCBI taxonomy): Eukaryota > Metazoa > Chordata > Amphibia > Anura > Ranidae > Lithobates > Lithobates sylvaticus. Next base: position 205,424,437 of record CM053030.1, on the reverse strand, counting down.
CACTGTGGGCACTGTGAGATGGCACTGTGGGCACTGAGAGATGGGGCACTTTAATGGGGCAAAGGTGGGCACAATTGACTGGGCACATTGCAGTGAGAGGGACTGATGTCCCTCTCACTGCCGCCGGTGATCGGCTTTTTTTTTTTTTCTCCTCGCGCTGTCAGCGCGAGGAGGAAAAAAAGCCAATTACCGGCTCTGTTATCACATGATCAGCTGTCATTGGCTGACAGCTGATCACGTGGTAAGGGGTCGGGATCGACCCCTTACTCGGATCTGTGATCCAGCGAGTCTCACAGACTCGCTGATCACAGAGCGCGCCGCGCGTGCCCTTCAGGGGGCGCGCAGGCAGCTCGTGTCCGGGACGACGTCAATAGACGTAGTCCCGGCACAATAGATCCGCGCTGTAGCCGTCATTTGGCTATAGCGCGGGTCTAAGGTAGTTAAGGAACATGGCCGCCGCGACCTTAACAACCAATGACATTTCAGCTGTCTGCAGGACCCCCTTCTCCTCCCCTCCCCTCCTGCCAGCTGTCACCCTCCTGTCCTGGCCCAGCTCTGCAAACTCAGTGGGGGAGGCCGGAGGTAGAGGGGACGAGGACTCCAAAATTCTGGGTACCAACAATTTAATCCCCTGCTGTGCAGCTTTTTTTTTTTTAAAACTTCTCGGGTCCCCTATGTTTAGTGGGTGATGGGGACAGAAAGTGGACAATTTAACCACTTTCAGGTTTAGGCGGATTAATCTGTGGCAGCACTCCACACAATTACATTGAAGGCTGGCCTCTTCTATTTCAGTACAGATGGGCTGGTCTTAAGCACAGCTGCGGATTAATCCGCCTAAACCTGAAAGTGGTTAAATAGTCTGCTTTCTGTCTTTTTAAGTTTTCTTAAAAAATAGCTACACAGTGGGAGTCTAGCTCATTGGTACACAGAATTATGGAGTCCCCACCCGGTCTACCCCTGCCACTGAGTTCCCTATAGCCCCAGTTGCCCGGGAGGAAGGAGCAGGACCAGATATTTCAGCAGTGCTCAGCTGGTCCCAGGCTCCCAGCTCCAGAGGATCCACCTGCATGAGAAGCTACATCCCAACCACCCCAGCCCTCAACCCCTATCCTATCCCACCCTTGGTTACTTCTCTACTCCCCCTCACCCTGCCCTCACTTACCCTCCTACTCCTCCACCTTGTCCTCCCTTACCCCCCTACTCCCCCCCCACCCTGCCCTCATTCACCCTCCTATATCCCACCCACCCTGCCCTCACTTACCTCCCCCTCCCCACCATGCCCTCAACCCAGCCCCACCCAACTCCCTCTCCCCCACCTCCCAATCCACCCCTATATCTACCCTTCCTAGGCAATAGGTATCAGTAATTGGTATCGGTGTGTACTTAAAAAAATATCCATACTCGTACTCAGTGTTAAAAAATTGGTATCAGTGCATCCCTAGTTCAGAGGATTAAATGGAGAGTTTACAAGTGTAATTGTCAATCACGATGAACACCACCTGCACATAAAAAAAAAAGCTTCTTGACATGACCACTCTGCGCTGACACACCGCTTCCTGCTGCTGCTTAACCACTTGCCCCTTGGACACTTAAACCCCCTTCCTAGCCAGAGCAATTTTCAACTTTCAGTGCTCACATTTTGAATGACAATTACTCAGTCATGCAACACTGTACCCACATGATTTTATTGTCCTTTTTTTCCACACAGATAGAGCTTTCTTTTGGTGGCATTTAATCACTGCTAGGTTCTTTAATTTTTGTGTTATAAATGAAAAAAGACCGAAAATTTGCTTTATACTGCTACATATCTTTGTTAAAAATAACCCAAATAAATGCATACTATTTGGTCTTTGTGAAAGTTAAAGAGTCTACAAGCTATGGTGCCAATCATTGAAAATTGATCACACTTGATCACACCTGATGCACTAACGGCCTATCTAATTTCTTGAGACCCTAACAAGCCAGGACAGTAAAAATAGCCCCCAAATTACCCCTTTTTGAAAAAAAAGACATTCCAAGGTATTTAGTATTGATGGGTGAACGGTTCGGCTCGAGCATGAGTTCAGGCCAAACTTTGGCTGTCCGGAGGTTCTTCGAACAACCGTATTATTTGGTCGTTCAACCGTTTGTTCAGCCCGCTGAATGACCACAATGCATTGTGCCGCAACACAGTGCATTGAAAGCTCTGATTGGCTGAAGCAATGAAAGCTTCGCCCAATTAGGGCACAGAGCACTATCAGAGCCAGGATTGGACGATGTCATGATGACTGTACCCAGTCATGGCTCATTGCTCTTAATCCCGCCCCACACTATAAACTTTTTTTTTCCATAGTGGCCATTTGTAGTGTGATAGCGGCGTGGAGAAAGATAGAACAGGGCTCTGTTCAGTGCTATTAGACAGTTAGTGTGCTATAGTGTTCTATTCTGATTCTATTGTCAGTGTAGAATATCAGTTTAGTGTGCATCTAGGGATAGTTTAGTGTGAGTGGAGTGCGACCATTCATCTTTACATTAGTGTGAATGTAGGGTTTTGTTCAGTCAGTGTGAGTGTAGTGCGACCACCATTTATCTTTACATTAGTGTGAATGTAGGGATAGTTCATTCAGTGTGAGTGTAGTGACTGTTTAACACAGTATCGTTCATTGCGTTACGGCAAGTTTAACGCCGTATATTTCAGTGCGTTACGTGTCATTTAACGCAGTACATTTCTGTGCGTTAGTGCAAGCTTAACGCAGTATATTTCAGTTGCGTTACTGCAAGTTTAACGCCGTACAGTTCAGAGCGTTACTGCAAATTTAATGCTGTATATTTCAGTGCATTACATGCCATTTAACGCAGTACATTTTTGGGCGTTACTGCACTCTTAACGCAGTATATTTAAGTTGCGTTACTGCAAGTATAGCGCTGTACAGTTCAGTGCGTTACTGCAAGTTTAACGCTGTACAGGTCTGTGCGTTACTGCAATTTTAACACCATATATTTCATTGCGTTACTGCAAGTTTAACGCCATATAGTTCTGTGTGTTACTGCAAGTTTAACGCCATATAGTTCTGTGTGTTTGCGTTGCTGCAAGTTTAATGCCATATATTTCATTGTGTTACTGCAAGTTTAACGTCATATAATTCTGTGCATTACTACAAGTTTAACGCTGTATATTTCATTGCATTACTGTAAGTTTAACGCCATATATTTCTTTGCGTTACTACAAGTTTAACACCATATATTTCATTGCGTTACTGCAAGTTACTGCAAGTTTAATACCTTATACTTCTGTGTGTTACTGCAAGTTTAACGCCGTATATTTCATTGCGTTACTGAAAGTGTAACGCCGTATATTTCATTGAGTTACTGCAAGTTTAGCGCCATATAGTTCTGTGTGTTACTGCAAGTTTAACTTAACAATGAAACATAGTGTTGAGCTATTGGAGTAATAATATACTGTGAATAATATGTGGTAAATTACCTAATATATCCACATGTACAATGGACAATGACTACTAATAAATCAATATGTGCCACACATATACCATATATAGATGAATGAATAATGAGTTAATGTTTTAAACTTGTAAACAATTAATAACCAACGAAAAAAAATTGAAAACAATCAAAATAATGACAAATTCCTCTGAAAATAAATTCACAGTCCTCTGAAGAATGATTCGCAATCTTCCAAAAAAGTACTAGATAATATAGTGCTCCGTGAGGTAAACAAAAAATAAAGGATAAAGTGACTTCCTTTCTTCTATGCAAACACCATATAAAGTGCCGTGTGCTTTTCTTTACTGGTGACACCGTTCCGTGCTGTGCACTGTGATGATGGATGGCCTCTTACCGTAAGGCTGTAGGATAAGAGCATGTGTGTTTTAATCACAGATGGTTCTTGGTAGTGGTCGAAACTCCTATGCTTGTATATTTCCAATATTGAAATGGCAGTCTGCTCCTTTTCAATCTAGTGCAACTTATCTTTTTACACATAAATGTGTAACTCCCACAATACAGGTAAATATAAGATGTCAAGGGGAAGAATAGAGGGATCCCAGGATAGTGTAGTATGTTTTGAAACAACTTGATTTATTTATTAAAAACAATGGATACAGGTACTCACATTCACAGAGTAAATTACAGTTATCAAACCACGAGCGACAAGCTCGCCTGCGTCACTCTCCCTCGAACGTAGGGGCACCGGACGTGACGCAGGCGAGCTGGGTGCTCGTGGTTTGATATCTGATATTTATTATCTAGTGCTTTTTTGGAAGATTGCAAATCACTCTTTAGAGGACTGTGAATCGCTTTTCAGAGGTTTTTGTCATTTTTTTTCTCCATTTTTTCGTTGTTCACTAATTGTTTACAAGCACAGAATATTAACTCATTATTCATTCATCTATATATGGTATATGTGTGGCACATATTCATTTATTAGTAGTCATTGTCCATTGTACATGTGAATATATTAGGTAATTTACCACATATTATTCACAGTATATTATCACTCCAACAGCGCAGCGCTATGTTTCATTGACCTCTCAGTACTTTGCTGCAGTTATTTAGTTGTAGTTTTTTCTTTGCTACAGTGTGGGAATACTTACTTCATAATTTACTGCAAGTTTAACGCCGTATGTTTCATTGCGTTACTGCAAGTTTAATGCCGTATATTTCATTGCGTTACTGCAAGTTTAACGCCTTATATTTCATTGCGTTACTGTAAATTTAATGCCGTATATTTCATTGCGTTACTGCAAGTTTAACGCCATATAGTTCTGTGCGTTACTGCACATTTGACGCAGTATATTGCAGTATATTATAGTGTATTTGTGGAGTGTGTCTGTGTAGTGATTAATGAATACTCAAATTAAACTGCAACAAACACCACTTTCCATTGATTAAAGTGCATCCACATACACATTTACACATCTTTATGACATTTTGTTAATAAGAACCCCCCCATCATGTCTGGGAGGACAGCAAGGAGAGGCAGAAGTTCCCATTACACTGTAAGGGGGCCAGCAGCTTATGTGTCCACAGGCAAAGGGGGACGTGGTCAGTCCTCAGGCAGGGCATAATTTCCTCTGTTTAGTGATGTTGCCCATGCTATCCAGCCACAGCATGCAGAGGAGGTGGTGGACTGGCTTACTAAACTGTCCTCATCCTTCTCATCCTCCGTCACCCAAGCAGAGACTAGTGCGCAGTCCCCTGCAGCTGCCAGAGTGGCTAAACCTGCCTCTTTGTCCACAGCTGATTCTGCCATAGCCCCAGCATCAGGCATGGAGGAGTCAGTGGAGTTATTTAAACACAGCGTCAGACACTTGCTCCTTGACAATGTGCAGCCATTACTGGATTCAGATGTTGGTTCTGAGGTTGAGGAAGGCAGGAACATGAGCCTACAGAGAGAGAGAGAGAGAACACTGGTATACAAATTGGCATTCATGTTCCCCCAGCCACAGTGTATTGCCAAGTTGTCTCCAGTGGTAATGAGGATGGAGGAGATGATGATGAGGCCACTGACTCAACTTTGGTGCCAGATAGAGCAGAGAAGGAAAGTGAGGCACAACCCCAACACAAAATAGGAGAGAGAGGAGGAGGAGGAAGAAGAGGAGGAGGATTCTGGCAGTTTCAGAGGCATTGAAGCAGAGGAAGACATACGTCAAACAGTAAGAGATGGTTTCCCATCCCCAGAACCCTTGGGAGTAGTACGTGGCTGGGAGGAGGCAGTTCCAGATACTGTAATCCTCAGTGACCCTGAGGAGTCTGCTTCTCATGCCTCTGCAAATTTTTGGTGCATGGGCTCCCTCATGTTTCAAAGCCTGCAAAAGGACCCAAGAATACGTGGCGCAAAGGAAAAGGATCACTATTGGCTGGCAACCCTCCTTGACCACCGTTATAAGGGGAAAGTCTCAGACCTCATCCCTTCCCAACAGAGGGAGCAGAAGATGAAATCTCTTGAGGACAGCTTAAAGAGGAGTTTATCGAATGCTTTTCCTGACTCTGGTAGGTTACAGTGTCGTGGAAAACATAGTTTTGAGGCTTCTGTTGGTCAAGAGAGAAGCGGTGAAGAAGGTGGTCGCCTAAGTGATGCATTTCTGAATTTTTTTAGTCCCGCCGCCCAAGGCTGTCAGCTTTCACATGCCTTCGGCAGCATCTGCATCACATGGTGGACGATTATCTAGGGGTGAAAACAGAAATGAAAGGCTTTCCAGTATACGATCCACTGGATTACTGGGTCATGAGAATAGACCACTGGCCAGAACTTGCCCAATATGCTATTGAGCTGCTGGGCTGCCCTGCATCCAGCGTGCTTTCCAAGCCTGCATTCAGTGCTGCTGGAGGTTTTATTACTGATCATAAAATGCATCTGTCCACAGACTCCATGGACCGTCTGACTTTTATCAAAATTAATCAGTCATGGATTACCAGCAGCAATAAAGCCCCTGATGCCGATGTCACCAATTAAGTGTTTTTGGGATGTGGAATCTCTGCAGGATTTCTAGGCTGCCTAGTGTTGTGGCTGTTGATTTCATCTGGAAAAATGTTTTTGGTGTAGTTTCACTTAACACAATTCAGTTAACACAATTAACACCCAAAGATCAATGCAATTTATGACAGCAAGGCCAATTCTTGTTTCATCAAGAGTACCTCTATAGAGTTATGGTGGTTATAAATCTGTGGTATAGACACCAGAATTTATCAAAAAATTCTCTGATCTTGTTCCCAGTGCACTACATTGTGGCCTCATCATACAGACTGGCTCCCCAAGCCGTTGCTTACAAAATAAAGGAAGCTTGCAGGGAAAATCTTATTTTTTGGGCTTTATAAATGCAATTATTGCTGCAGCAGCTTCTATACACAGAAGTGTCACTTTACAGGTGAACTAAGGGGAACTCCCAGACACTATATTGAAAGGAATTTCAATTTTTTATGCTTTCACTTTAAGCATCTATAAATCATTGCTCATTTAAAAATTAAGTTTTTTTACAAACTTTTTCTTCATTGATACATGTCCCCCAGGGCAGTACCCAGACTCCCATAACTATTGTATGCCCAATTACTTGCATATAAGCCTTCAAAATGGGCATTTTTGATTTTTCACTTTCGGGTCCCATAGACTTCAATGGGGTTCTTTATTCGGTTCCAAACTTTTGCGATGTTCAAGAGCTCTGGTGCAAAACTAACAGGGGGTCCCTGTTATTTAGTAAGAGGCAAGGTGAGTTTTTTTTATTTTTTTTTCACAAAATTGTCATAACAAGTTATTTCTCACATATTTCTCACGTATATGAATACCACAAATTACACCCCAAAATACATTCTACTACTCCTCCTGAGTATGACGATACCACATGTGTGAGACTTTTACACAGCCTGGCCACGTACAGAGGCCCAACATGTGGGGAGCACCATCAGGCGTTCTAGGGACATAACTTACACATATAATTTTGACTACCTCTTACACTTTTGAAGGCCGTGGAGCACAAGGACAATGGAAATGCCCAAAAAAATGACCCCATTTTGGAAAGTAAACACCCCAACATATAATCTAAAATAAAATTAGTCTTTTGAAAAAAAATTTCCACAAGTTTTTGGAAAATGTGTAAAGAAAATAGAAACGCATTTTCTTTTACACAAAGTTGTCCATTTATAAGATATTTCTAACACATAGCATTTACATAGCAAAAATGACACCCCAAAATACATTCTGCTACTCCTCCTGAGTATGGCAATACCACATGTGTGAGACTTTTACACAGCCTGGCCACATACAGAGGCCCAACATGCAGGGACCACCATCATGTGTTCTAAGATGGGCACTGTAGTGGCATGGATGTGGCATGGATGAGCACTGATGTGGCACTGATGTGGCATGGATGTGGCACAGATGATCACTGATGTGGGTTGGATGTGGGTTGGATGTGGTACGGATGATCACTGATGTGGTATGGATGAGCACTGATGTGGCATTGAATGTGACACTGGCGATCACTCTTATGTGGCATGGGTGATCACTCATTTGGCATAGATTTGTCACTAATGAGAACTGATGTGGCATGGATGTGGCAAGATGAGAACGTATGTGTCATGGATGAGCACTGATGTGGCATGGATGGGCACTGATGTGGCATGAGTACTGATGTGGTATGGATGTGGCACGAATGATCACTGATGTGGCATGGATGAGCACTGATGTGGCATGAGCACTGATTTGGCATGAGTACTGATGTGGCATGGATGTGGCACAAATGATCACTGATGTGGCATGGATGAGCACTGATGTGGCATGGATGTGGCACAGAAGAGCACGGATGTGGCATGGATGAGCACTGATGTGGCACGGATTATCACTGATGTGGCATGAGCACTAATGTGGCATGAGTACTGATGTGGCATGGATGTGGCACGAATGGTCACTGATGTGGCACGGATGAGCACTGATGTGGCATGGATGTGGTACAGATGAGCACTGATGTGGCACAGATGAGCACTGATGTGGCACGGATGAGCACTGATGTGGCACGGATGAGCACTGATGTGGCACGGATGATCACTGATGTGGCATGGATTAGCACTAATGTGGCATGGATGTGGCACGGATGATCACTGATGTGGCATGGATGAACCATGGATGATCATGGATTAGCAAGGGATGGAGCATAGATGAGTCAGGGATGGAGCATGGATGAGCCAGTGATGGAGCATGGATGAGCATGAATGTGGATGGACGAATCAGGGATGAAGCATGAATGTGGAGGGATGAGCCAGGGATGGAGCATGACTGTGGATGGATGAGCCAGGGATGGAGCATGAATGAGGATGCATGATCCAGGGATGGAGCATGAATGAGGATGCATGATCCAGGGATGGAGCATTAATGAGCCAGGGATGGAGCATGAAATTGGATGGATGAGCCAGGGATGGAGCATGAATGAAGGTGGAAGATCCAGGGATGGAGCATGAATGAGCCAGGGATGGAACATGAATGAGGATGGATGAGCCAGGGATGGAACATGGCTGACCATGAATGTGGATGGATGAGCCAGGGATGGATGAATGAGACAGATGGATGAATGTGGCATGGATGAGAACTGATGTGGCATGGATGAGCACTGATGTGGTACGGATGAGCACTGATGTGGTATGAATGTGGCATGAATGATCACTGATGTAGCATGGATGTGGCATGGATGAGCACTGATGTATGGATGTGGCACGGATGATTACTGATGTGGCACGGATGTTTACTGATGTGGCACAGATGAGCACTGATGTGGCATGGATGAGCACTGATGTGGTATGGATAAGGCACGGAGGATCAATGATGTGGCATGGATGTGGCACGGATGATCACTGATGTGGCATGTATGTGGCACGGATGATCACTGATGTGGCACAGATGAGCACTGATGTGGCATGGATGTGGCACGGATGATCACTAATGTGGCATGGATGAGCCATGGATGAGCATGGATGAGCCATGGATGGGGATAGATGAGCATGGATGAGCCAGGGATAAAGCATTGATGAGCATGAATGTGGATGGATGAGCCAGGGAGGGAGCCTGGATGAGCATGAATGTGCATGGATGAGCCAGGTATGGAGCATGAATGTGGATGGTGAGCCAGGGATGGAGCATGAATGTGGATGGATGAGCTAGGGATGGAGCATGAATGAGGATGGATGAGCCATGGATGGAGCTAGGGATGGAATATGGATGAGCATGAATGTGAATGGATGAGCCATGGATAGATGGATGAGCCAGGGATGGAGCATGAATGAGCCAGGGATGGAGCATGAATGAGGATGGATGAGGATTGATGATCCAGGGATGGAGCATGAATGAGCCAGGGATGGAGCATGAATGAGGATGGATGAGCCAGGGATGAAGCATGGCTGACCATGAATGTGGATGGATGAGCCACGGATGGATGAGCTGGGGAAGGAACATAAATGAGGATTTTTTGGCTATGGCCCGGTAGGCAAGTGGTTAAAGAGGAGCCCCAGGCTCCTGCAGAAAAAAAAATGAAAAGTCAGCAGCTACAAATATAGTAGTTGCTGACTCTTAATATTTGGACACTTACCTGTCCAGGAATCCAGTGGTGTCTTCACCCGAGCCAATTTTTTAGTCGTCTATCGGGTGTTGTCGCTGCCATCTCCTCTAAGGGAAACCGTCAGTGAAGCCGTGCGGCTTCACAGCTGGTTCCCTACTGCACATGTGCAAAGTGCGCTGTACTCTCTAATTGGGCCGGTTGGGGGGAAGGAGGAGGGGGCCAAACTTCCAGCTAAGTTTGCCATGGCAAACTCAGATGGAAGTGGGAGAAGGTACCTGTCAAAACCAGGTACCCACAAAGGGGGGGGGGGGGGGGGGAAGTAGCCAGATAAGCAGAGCGTCCCATTCCCCCCCCCCCCCCATAAACAATGGGGCAGGGTCAATGACATCATGAGTGGGCAGGGCCACCCATTGATGTAGTTGATCACACATGGACACATCCCTGTTTGAGCAATAACATCACAAGAGGTGGGCCACCCAGCAACGTAATTGACCAAATAAGGATGTGTTAATGTATATTGGCTAAATATGAATGTGTCCATGCTAATGTTACAGAGACAATCCACATGCCTGTATCAGGACCTGGTGAGTACAAATGTACCTCTGTTTTAGTTTGTAGCTAGAAACATGATTTTGTGCTTAAGCAGAGATAATTATACTTATTATGCCTCTGTATGTATAGCTCTGCTAAAAAACAAAAACAAAACAAAAAAAAAAACTTTTCCAGTGCATGTAAGATGCCAGGGGTAAAGCTGGCCATACACCATATGAATTTTGGCCAGCTCCTAATAAAAAAGTAGTTGGCCCTGCCGGGCGCCTCCTGCCCAACATCCCTCAACTGAAAAATGAAAGAAGCTGAACCATGGTTGCATCCAATTAGATGTAGTTGTTTTGCAGGTATTTTGACAATCAACAGGGCCAGCTGTGAAAATCCGATAGCTGCAGTGGGAGATTTTCCATCGATTTTTTTTTTGTTCAACCTGTAGGCTACATGAAAAAAAAGAGGGATTAGCTCATTTGTTGCCACCCAATGGAAAATGAATGATATTCCTTTTGTGGCCAATTACCTGCATATAAGCCTTCAAAATGGGCACTTTTGGTTTTTCCTGTTCGGTTCCCATAGACTTCATTAGGGTTCACTGTTTGGAGCAGAACTTTTCCCTGTTTGGGAGTTCTGCTGCAAACCGAACAGGGGGTTGTTCAGCCCATCTCTAGTGTTGGAGCAAGACCTAAGCAGGGACTTCCCTTGTGTCTCAATCTTTGAAGGTATTGTTAAAGCGGGAGTAAGGGAAAAGGCAAAATGAGCTAGTATGCACCGCATACTAGCTCATTATTAACACTTAAAATTTTTACTTCAAAAATAAACACATTGGAAGGCCGGGTACCGGCCTGAAGTTATGGGAGGAGCCCGGAGGGTATTTAAGCAGCCCAAAGGCCGCCGGTCTTTGTCGGTTTCCTGTGCGTGATATCTGATACGTCAGACATCTAGGACCGACTCGTTCGAGACAAGCGCTGTTGGTGCCGGTTCGTGAGCTCCGTTTTCGTCTGTCCGTCTCCTCTTGTTGCAGTCCCGCGTTCCGTGTTCGTAAGTCGCGTTGTCCCTTCGTGTCGCACTCGTGTCGCCGAGTCGCAGTTCGTACAAAGAGTCTGGTTCGGCTGTCGCAGGTAGGGCTTCGGCTCCCATGTTTTACGTTCTCATGCACTGCTTATCATGTCACTAAACTGTGGTCTACGTAGCTCACGAACCACGCGCTGCTTGTCTCGAAACCTAAACACTTACTCGCACGTTTTTGGTTGTACACGATCAGGAGCCATCTAGCGGCACGCACATTCAGGGCCGCCCGCCACAAAACACTCCGACCGATGCCGCATCCGGCACTCAAGGGTTCCCTTACACGGTCGTGGTACGCAGTCTTCGAATCGTTCAAACACGACTCACGCACGGGTGCCGTTCGCACTCACACGTATCGTTCATGTCCTGCCATTATTCGAATCGGTGGCACCAGCGAGCGTGCCAAATCGCTATTCACATTCCGTAGCACTGTTGGCATACTAATTGTACGAATCACTTCGACCGTGTCGAAACATTTCATGTGTTAGCATGACAATCATTTCATCATTTCAAACATGGCTAACGTATCGGCCATTCGGTCATGCTAAAGCATTTCGCATCAGTTAAACAGGGCGTTCATGCCATCGCTTCGATCCTGGTCCGGTCGCATCCATATATGCTCCGATCGGGGCGATCCAGATGCACGACTACCCGGCCTCATTTCGATACATGCGCCAAGGGCGGAATCACATCACTGGTTGCGTACATTCCTGATTCTTGCCCCTGTCATGGTATACCATTTCTGTCACCTTACCACGCCCGGCATGAATGCAGTCACTTCCCCGCACTAATTCGTGTCGGCGTGCCCCAGGCCGGCCTCATTTCAATACATGCGCCAAGGGCGGAATCGCATCACTGGTTGCGTACATTCCTGATTCTTGCCCCTGTCATGGTATATCATTTCTGTCACCTTACCACGCCCGGCATGAATGCAGTCACTTCCCCGCACTAATTTGTGTCGGCGTGCCCTAGGCCCGGCCTCATTTCAATACATGCGCCAAGGGCGGAATCGCATCACTGGTTTGCGTACATTCCTGATTCTTGCCCCTGTCATGGTATCTCATTTCTGTCACCTTACCACGCCCGGCATGAATGCAGTCACTACCTCGAACTAATTCGTGTCGGCGTGCCCTAGGCCCGGCCTCATTTCAATACATGCGCCAAGGGCGGAATCGCATCACTGGTTTGCGTACATTCCTGATTCTTGCCCCTGTCATGGTATCTCATTTCTGTCACCTTACCACGCCCGGCATGAATGCAGTCACTACCTCGCACTAATTCGTGTCGGCGTGCCCTAGGCCCGGCCTCATTTCAATACATGCGCCAGGGGCGGAGTCGCAAAAAAAAAGAAAAAAAAAAAAGAGACTTTGATTCTTGTCCTTGTCATGTTATATCATTTCTGTGTCACCTTACCACGCCCCGGCGTTAATTGGTCACCTGCCTGTACGAATTCGCGCCGGCGTGCCCTAGGCCGGCCGCATTTCTACAAAAAAAAAAAAGAGGAGCTTGGAGTCAGACCCGGTGGCAGCTGGATGTCACAGTTCGGCCTCAGCAATACCCAGGCAGTTAGCCTCGTTTCACGGTTGCCTCATTTCTGTACGTGCTCCAGAGTCCGGCTCACAGTCACCCCCATACGGTACGAACGGGCCGGGCCCTGTCACGGGAAGTTCGTTCAGGTAAGGCAACATGTCAAGTCAGTCATTCGTGTTGTCATCTGTCATTTGATCCCACAGCGGTCTCGGCAGTCGACTTAAGTCACTATCGCCTGTTGTTATCATCTACGTTGGGTTCCGTCGCTCTGGACGGCAGCAGTTTTAGGCTCTTAAATAGGTACTTTCTCTCACACTCTCTCAGGTCAGTCGGATTCAGTAGGTCCACCTGCACCAGCTTGATCAGGGTTCCAGCAGGTGAAAAAAAAACAAAAAACGCAGGGGCACGGGGGGCTCCTGCTTTCTCATGGCAGGTACGTATATCATAGGTGACACGTCCAAACTCGTTTCTTGTCACCTCTTTATAGGCCCAGCCTGCAGACACGTGACCAGTCTACTAAGTAACGGGTCTTGGCAGCCGCCATGTCATCAGTCGGCAGCGATGACCTCACCACCCCGCTATCTCCGGCGTCAGCCTCCGAGGCTGGCAGTGTCCAGTCCCTTAGGGCATGGACAATTCCCAGGCTGTCCGCCGAGCTGAGACGCAGAGGGATACCCTTCTCGTCCGCGGCCAGGAAGGCGGAGCTATTCAGGCTCCTCTTCCCACCACCGGCCGCAGCAAGCCCCAGCAGCCAGCAGGCGTCTCTGGAATCGATTTCAGCCGCCGTCGCTCAGCTACACACCCTCGTGTCTTCCCTGTCTTCCTCAATCGTTGAGGTCCAGGACAGGGTGTCTCGTCTAGAGACCAGCCCGGCTGCCACGGTTCCGGACCCTGCGGTGGTCCCAGCCATCAGTGCACCGGCCGCAGGTAGTGAGCTGGCCACGACTACCGTTCACCCTTCCCACCTGGTGCCACCCAGCGTTAGGAAGGACATTCTAGAGGGCAGAGACGTTAACCTGGCCTCACTCTTGATCTCGGTCCATGACTTGGCCGAGAACAAGGCCTACACCTGGGGGGACGTCTCGGTGGTTTTGAAAGTGAAGGATCCGAGGCTCAACAGAAAGCTCACGGTGCCCGAGTTCACGCTCGCTTTCGGCATGTTTAGGGACGTGCTGTGCTCAGCCTCCCCCGGCAGATGGGAGGAACTGGACCTCTACCTCCATTTGATCGTAGACCTGGGCCACAAATACGGTGGCTCAGCGTTCTACGACTATCATCGGTCCTTCTCGGCTAAAGCCGCAGCCAGATTCTCACAGTTTCATTTGACAACGGACTGGAGCGTAGTGGACACGGAGTTGTTCTGCCGCCACTTCGCGGGTCTTCGCTCCCCGCTATGTGCTGTCTGTCAGTCAGCGTCCCACACCACGGTCTGGTGTGCCAACATAGCCTCTGTCCATCCGATAGCTAGCACGGCCTCTACCAGCACGAGCCAGGCTCAGCAGGCCCCGGCGCAAGGGCAAAAGGTGGACAAGTTGGGACGTCCGGTGCGGATGGTTGGGGGAGCCGCCATTTGCAACAATTTCAATTACGGCTCCTGCAATTTCAGCCAGTGCCGGCTCTTGCACGTTTGCACCCTATGCCAGAGGGCGCACCCCAGGATCCTATGTGAGGTCAAACAGAAGAACCATGACTAAGCCGGGTCAATGTCCTTTGGCTCGGTGTTTACTTGACCTCACACCCCACTCCGTCACTCGCCAGCTACCTCATCCGGGGTTTCACCGATGGGTTTCATACCGGGCTCATCACCCTGCCCCACTCCACCCACGAATGTCCGAACCTACGCTCAGCAGCAACAGATGAGCCAGCGATTGACGTCCTTCTGCAGACGGAGTTGGATCGGGACTTCATGATAGGCCCGTTCAGTCAGTCTCCCTTTAACATCTGGAGGGTTAGCCCTATCGGGCTTGTACAGGGAATATTTTCAAATAGAAACGTCTGGTGTATGATCTGTCAGCGCCTCATTCTTCCGTCGCTCCCAGTCTCAACTCGCTCGTCCCCTCATCAAGTGGAGGGAGCGATATTATTTCGCGACCAAATTGACCTTCGGGTCTAAGAGTAGTCCTTGGGCAGCCAGGGCAGATCTGGCCATGTGGGAACACTTTCTTAGTAATTGGAACGGTGTGTCCCTGTTCATCCCAGTCGTGTCCACGCAGTCACCTCAGGTGGTGACCGATGCGGCGGCATCCACAGGATGCGCCGCCATTTTTGGCCATTTGTGGTTCGCCGCCCCTTGGCCTCCTCAAGCACTAGCCACACCAGGCTTCACTACCACGTCAGCCCTCTTTGAGCTCTTCCCCATCGTAGCAGCCGCTCACCTGTGGGGTCACCATTGGTCTGGACAGACTGTGGCTTTCACGTCAGACAATCAAGCCACAGCCAAGATCATCAGCAAGGGCAGGCCTAAATCCAGGCCCATCATGTCCTTCCTCCGCAGACTGGTCCAGCTATCCCTACAGCATCAGTTCAATGTTTACTGCTCATTCATTCCAGGGAAGTTTAACTCAGCGCTTATTGTCATTCTCACCTAGCACTGTCACACAGCACGATACGCCAGTACGTGGCCGGGGTGCCGCACTACTTGTCACTTCAAGACCCCGCGAGGCCTTCGGTGTTCTCCTGCCACACAGTGAGGGCTCTACTACATGGAGTGCAGAAACACCAGCCGCCAGTCAGCCCGAAGCGGCTGCCTATCACGGGGGAGATCTTCAAGGGAATGTCTGACATCCTGGATAAGTCCCCTTTCGGTCTCCTCCTCAGCACCGTCCGGCAGGCTGCGATACACATGGCGTTTTACGGGTTTCTACGGCCCAGCGAGTTCACTCGCAGCCACCCAGCCGGTCCAGTCTTGCATAGAAGTAGTCTCTGCCGCCACCAGGATCACTACGTCCTTCACTTGGCGACATCCAAAACTCAGCAGCGAGGTTCCGGAGTAGATGTTCACTTGTACAGGACTCACAACAACTGGTGCCCAGTTGCCGTGTTAAACCGCTTGACGGCACTGCTATCCGACCGCCCAGGGTCCAGTCCGCTTCTACCCTTTCCGGTATAACCCCTCAACTCGTCGCAGTTCGTGGAACATGTCCGGGTCCTTCTCGGCAATCTTCAGTTGGACCCCAGCCAGTACTCCGGGCGTTCATTCCGGATTGGGGCGGCCACGACGGCCTCAAGACAGGGGGTTCCGGACCATGTGATCAAGGAACTGGGTCGGTGGAAATCGGCCTGCTTCTCTCGCTACATTCCTAACCCACAGTTAGAGATGGCTCAGGCCTTTGCTCGTCTTACTCAGTGACATTACCTTTAATAAATAATTATCCCCTACCTGAAGGTTTTTGCCCCCTTATTTTGGTGTACCATACGGTAGACCAAGGCACACTTTCAGGTCTATTTCATGTTGGTGAGTTTTGTGTTGTTCCTATGTGTCATCGTTACTCATGTCGTCCGTAGGGCTCTAGACCATAAATTGGAAGGCCGGGTACCGGCCTGAAGTTATGGGAGGAGCCCGGAGGGTATTTAAGCAGCCCAAAGGCCGCCGGTCTTTGTCGGTTTCCTGTGCGTGATGGGGGGACCCCCCCCCCCCAAATAAAAGCCTCTTCCAAGTATTCTTACCCCAGACTGAATACTCATTCCACATTATTCCATAACTACTTCTTATCATTCTTTATCTAGGGTATGCCCCCTTATTTTGGTGTACCATACGGTAGACCAAGGCACACTTTCAGGTCTATTTCATGTTGGTGAGTTTTGTGTTGTTCCTATGTGTCATCGTTTTTTTTTCAAAGTGCATATAAAACTGGTGCACAACAATACAGTTTATGCTTTAAATTTTAAACATTGGATGTCTCTTTTGCGTGGGGAAATTCCCATTCCACCTAACCAGTAGCTTTTACTTTAACTGGAGCATCCTCTATAATTGCTTTGATTGGGCGTAGGTTGCCTTAATACATCAAGGTAAAGGTCAAGAGTAGAAGAAAAAGGAGTGACATCCCTTAGTGGGTTGTCACCGTGGAAAAAAGAGAGAGAGAGAGAGAGAGAGGGGAGAGGACAGTTCCAAGTGGGTATCATTGGGGGGGGTAGCCATGTTCAGTTCAGGTCTTCGCGTTCAAGCTTCCTTCACATCAGCATCAGAGTATCATGTACTGTTGAGTATTTGAAGATGAGCCAGGGTTGCCAGGTGCTATTAAATTTGTCTATCTGTTCGTGTGCTATTGCCCTGAGCTCTTCTAGTTTATATAGGTGGTGTACTTCAGTTAGCCATTCTGTGAGCGATGGGGCAGTGGTACTTCTCCAGTGTCTGGGTATGAGTGTCTTGGCCGCCTTGAGCAAGAATCTCGTCAGCGAGGATTTGTATTTCTTCATGGAACAATTGGTAATGTGTAGTAAACAGCATGCTGCATCCAGTCTAATACGAGTCTCCGTGATGTGTTTTATCTGGTCAGTCACTTGGGTCCAGAAAGTCTGTATTAGGCCGCATTCCCACCATATGTGTTGTAATGTGCCCCTATCCTGGTTGCAGCGCCAGCAAACCTCGGGAACCGTTGGGAACCATTTGCGCATACTAGCTCATTATTAAATACTTACCTTAAAACGAGGTGCCGGCATCTCACTCGGTCCACGCCGAGGGAGGTGACATGTTCCCTCGGCGTGTCTTCCGGGTATCGCGGCTCCGGCACTGTGAGTGGCCAGAGCTGTGATGTCGTCACTCCCGCACATGGTTCAGCCAAGAATCCCCAGAGCGCATGCGCCGCTGAAATCAGCGGCTCATTGCGAGGGGAATATTTCCTAAACCGTACAGGTTAAAGAGATATTCTTGTTACCTACAGGTAAGCCTTATTATAGGCTTACCTGTAGGTCAAAGTTTAAAATATGACTATACAACCACTTTAACTGCCTGGAACAGATGAATGAGGCACCTAATCTAACAGAGAGATGTAAGGCACTGTATGTAACAGAAAGGTATTAGGTATTGTATGTTGCACAGAGGCACGCCTCTGCGTGTAACAAAGAATACAGCATGGAGTACAATGTATAATCCAGATACATACGCCACTGCATTTAGTAGTGATATGTAAAGTGCTACCTGTAACAGAACGATTAAAGTTCTAAATAAAATACAAGAGGTATTAGGCACTATGTGTTGGGAGGTATAAAGCACTGCATGCAACATTAGAAAGGTCTGAGATGCAGTGTGCAAAACAGAGGTATTAATCACTTCATGTATTTGAAAGGCTGAGAGGGAGACATCCCTTTATATTTACCTGTCCTGCTGTTATTGTGGTATGTCCATTTTTATGTAGTTTCAAATTCTTGATTAGTTAAAGTAGAACTATAGGCAAAACTTTTTTTGAAGCAACGCTGGGGATGTCTGTGGTCAGGTCTGTCTGCCCCCCCCCGACCGATGGAGCACCAGACGCCACTCCCCTGTCAGATATGTTTTGGCCATCTGCAGAGATTTCCCTTCACTTTCTGTCCCATAGTCAAACAGGAAGTGAGAGGAAATCCCTGAAACTTAAGGGAATTCCTTAGGGACCCCAAGTGACCAGAACTAGTGTCCCCATTGGAAGATTTTCCCTCTATTACTTTTCTGAGGACAACCCAAAATTTGGGATTTTCTTTTACTTTCACTTTCAATTATAATGGTAAACAGAGCAAATAGGGAGGTTGAATCTCCTTAACAGGAGCACAGGCAGCAATACAATCTGACAAGCATTCTTATCCTTTGGCACTCTATCCAAAACTGAAAAAAATAATTGCCTTTAGTTATACTTTAAGGAGATTCCTAGAGACCAGACATATGAAACATTATCCAGCTCTACCTGAGCCACATTGTACCCTTGTCCTCTTCTCCATTCCTTTGTTATATAATCTCTTTAGCCATTCTGAAATATGTTGCACATAATTGGCTTTGGCTTCTGGTAATGAAGTCTAATACCATTGACAAATTAAAGAAAACAGTGCTGAGAATTTATCCTTAGGACATACATCACGCCCTGCCTCTTCTAATTAGCTTGCACTTCCAAGTCACAAACTAAATATAAAGAAAGTCTGTAATTTATAAAACATGTATGACACTTTTGGTTTTATTTCAATTCATGGAAAAGGTCTGTTGTATATAAATTATGCAGATTTATGTTAATAAAACAACAAGGAATAGAGTAGCTTCCTGAAACGGGTGATGCATCCTGTGTCCTAGCAAAGCTATTTTTGTTTAGGTGCTATAATAGATGTCCTCTGATCCAGGATGACCTTTAATTCTCTGCGACATCTCCTCTCAGAGACTCTGTAATGACGTGTTTGAGAGTTTTCACACCTGACCATCCACTGACAATGATAATAGCTTGCTTTTTTTCTGCCTGGGATCAACATTTACTATATTTATTTAGGACTCAGTGCTGGAAAAATATATTGGTTTTCTAGATATTTTCTTTCTTTATGGTTAGTACAAAAAAAATAATATATATATATATATATATATATATATATATGTTTTTTTTTAGATAAATAGTAATGTGTCTATCATTGTTTTCACCCAAGATTCACACTAGTTTCACACATCTTTCTAATTCAATTTCCTGCAAAGAATAGATGAATCTTGGGTAAATGTTGTGTGAATCTTGAGTAAAAATATTATGTAATGCGCCCCTTGTTCTGATCCCCATAAAGTATATATTCATTATCTTACTGTTGCTTTAAATTGGCATCCATTACTGACAGGAACTGTAGTATAGTATGCCCACTTCCTGCCCAGCAGACATTTTGACCAATCCCTTCTACAGTTAGGAAGCATCAAAAGAACTCCACTATTTCTTAAAACTGGCCTTGGAAGCATAAGTCTGTAAGTAGGCCATCATTCGTTTTGAATTAATTAGTATACTGTATGTTCTACTAATTCAACTACATTTTTCTGTGTGTGTTTGGTAGTATTTTATGTCAGGGAGTTATTTTAGCTAGGCCTCATTTTCTATTAGCATGCCTGCCACTATTTGCATTTTGTAATGTAATGTTAAATGCTAATGCTTATTTGTATAATTTGTGTTTTGCACTTTTACAAACAAATTCTCAGTAAAGATTACAACTGTTAGCCATTCCTCCTGTGTCTTTATTGGGAAGTTGCTAGCTGTCTGCCAAGCCTTGTACTTTAAAGAGGAAGTAAATCCTCCTCACCAAAAAAAAAAAAAAAAACGGAACCTGCAAGGCAAAGGCATAATGAGCTAGTATGCATAGCATACTAGCTCATTATGAATAACTTACCTGAGAACGAAGCCCCCGAAGCGGTCTTCATCCACGATCTTCTCCGTCGCCATCAATACTGGAGTGACTTCCGGGTCTCGCCGCTCCATGCGCAGGAAAGCGGCATATCGCCGTGAACTCGGCATGCGCAGTGAGCATGCGCCGTAGACAGCGATGCCTCTTTTTTTCTAAATATCTCCTAAACCATGTAGGTTTAGGAGATATTTATTGGACCTACAGGTAAGCCTTAATCTAGGCTTACCTGTAGGCCAAAGTGCTTTGGAAGGGTTTACTTCCACTTTAAACACATAGTGAGGGCAGAACAGTAAAAAGACTTACAACACAGCAGGCCTAATCTTAGGAAGAGTGGATTCAGTCTACTCATCATCAGCTAATCTCTACAGCCACAGACACTACTAAGAAGTAATCTGTTTAATCATCCAGCACACAGACCAAGATACTACACCAGTCATTCCTCAGCATACACAAGCAGAAAAAAGCACATACACTATGCCAAGAACCAGGTCGCGTTGCACAAGCTCTAGAGAAGTGATGGCGAACCTTGGCACTCCAGATGTTTTGGAACTGCATTTCCTATGATGCTCAACTACACTGCAGAGTGCATATAGTTCCAAATGTAGTTCCAAAACATCTGGGGTGAAAGTTCACCATCACTGCTTTAGAGTCTCTAGTCAATCGGATCGGACATCAGCTAGTGCTGAAGCTAGGTCCAAGCTCACAAGCTCTAGACATTCAAGCTGCTCTAACCTGTCACCCACCAGTGCTGCAGCTGCCAGGGCCCATGCAAAAGCAGAAGCCACATGTGCACTGGCTTCCTATGCAATACATGAAGCTGAAATTATAAGAGAACAGGGCTGCATACATGAAGAACATCATATGATTAGAGCTAAAAGTAAAGCTGAAGCACTTAGAAGAAAAGCAGAGACGAAAGCATCTTTACATATTCCCAAGCAAGAAAAAACAGCTTCAGCAGCCTTAGCTGAAGCCGAGGTTCTCATGAGAGCTGCTGAAGAACAGTACAGAGAACTTCAACGCACCTATGAGTATGTGCAATTGCACGCAACCATGTACACTGATCAAAAGTCTAATGATGCATCAAAATCGTTAAAGGTCCCACTAGCAGCAGACAACTTTGATATCTCTCTTTGCTACCAGACTGAACCAGAACTTCAATATGACAAGCCAAATGGGTTACGTGTTCAGAGACCAGTCTGTTGATCCTTCAGGAAACCAAACAAACAGTGACATAATATCTCCTCGAGAAAACATAAATCCAGCCTATAGTGGAAAGACTTGCAGCAAAGGCGAACAACCACACGACCAGAGTGGATTTAACCAAGCACCCCCACCGTCCTATCAGCCACAAACATGCCCTGTGTCTGTTCCCAGAAAATGCTCACCTGAGGCAGCAGGAGCCACAGATTTAGCAAAGTACTTGGTATGCCATGAATTGGTGAGCTCTGGTCTCCTGAAGTTTAATGACGGTCCAGAAAACGATTGGGCCTGGAAGTAATCTTTCCTAAGCAGCACCCAAGACTTAAATCTGACAGATGTGAAAAGCTTGACCTACTCTCCCAATGGCTCGGACCAGAGGCTTCTGAGCAAGCCAAAAGAATCAGGGCAGTACATGTTCATGATGCAACGGCAGGGCTTACAATGGTATGGCAGAGATTCGAAGACTGCTATGGGTCACCTGAAGTAATTGAAGATGCACTTTTGAAGATTGAAAATTGAACATTGTCCAAAAATAACAAACAAAGACAATCAGAAGCTGAGAGAGCTTGGAGACATACTTTTAAAGCTGGAGGCAGCAAAAGCTGGTGGATACCAGCCAGGCCTCTCATATTTGGATGCAGCATGTGGAGTCAACCCGGTAATCGAGAAGCTTTCTAACAACTTACAAGAAAGATGGATCACGCAAGCATCAAAATACAAGGAAGATCATCGGGTGGCATTTCCACCTTTCTCCTTCCTCGCCAAGTTCATCGTGAATCAAGCTAAAATGCGCAATGACCCAAGATTCACCTTTTTGAACATGGGAGGCTTAAGCTCCGTAAAAACAGAGAAACAACCATCAGTGCATAATAAAGAACGCAGAGCAGCAATGTCTGTACAAAAGACAGAAGGACCATCTAAATCTGAAGCCAACCAGGATAAAAGCTCAGGAATGAAAGTTGAGGACCCAGACAAACAGTTTCCACTACATAACAAGCCTCATCCACTGAAAAATGTTGCAGTTTCAGAAGCAAGACAATAGAGGAGCGCAAATCTTATCTTAAGGGCAAGTGCATTTGTTTCAGATGTTGTGGTTCAACTCAACATCTTGCAAAAGACTGTGTGAAAGCAATATGATGCAAAGAATGCAATAATGACAAGCATCTGTCTGCGCTGCACCCAGGGTCAGCACCATGCAGAACAGAGAGTCCGGCAACCCAAGAAGATCATAGTGGGGAGCAAAAAGAGAGTGCAACACCAGAAATAACCTCAAAGTGCACTGAGATCTGCACAGAGACATTTAGCTCTAGATCATGCTCCAATATATGTTTAGTCAAGGTGTATCCTGCAAGCCTCAGAGAGAGGGCAATCAGAATGTATGCAGTCTTAGACAAGCAAAGTAACAGATCTCTGGAAAGAACAGAGTTATTTGACCTCTTCTGTGACAGAGGAAGTTAATCTCTGTATACTTTGAAGACATGTTCAGGAGTTATGGAGACATCAGGGAGGAGAACAAACAACTACACCATTGACTCATTAGATGGGACAACTAAGCTGACTCTCCCCACTCTCATAGAATGTGATATGATACCAGATGATAGATCCCCACACCTGAAATTGCACGTCACTACCCTCATCTGACGCAAATAAGAGACAAGATTCCAGCACTCGACCCAGACGCTACAATTATCCTTCTACTAGGAACAGACATATTGAGAGTGCACAAGGTCAGAGAGAAGTACAATGGGCCACACAATGCACCATTTGCACAATGCCTTGACCTTGGATGGGTCATCATTGGTGATGTATGTCTGAACGGAGCTTACAAGCCAGAAAAAGTGAATGTCTACAAAACAAACATGTTAAAAAATGGCCGCACTGTATGTCTTAGCCCATGTACAACAGGATACAGATAAAAGAGAGACTAGTCCCAATACAACGGCAGAGAGTTCAGAGCTGCATGGAGGCTATAGCCTTAGCTGAAAATACAGATGAGCTAGGATGCAAAGTGTTTGAAAGAGCGCAAGATGACAAACAAGCACCATTTGTTAAAGATAGCCTCATTCTTGAGATCATGGACAGAGAAGTCTTCATGGATGAGTCAAACAGCTGTGCAGCTCCACTACCTTTTGCGTTCACCCTGACATCACTTTCTCAACAACAAACAACAAAGGACAAGCAGGGATGCGCCTTACCTCATTGCAACACACTCTGGACAGAAAGCCAGATATGAAGGAACCCTTCAATGATTTTAATGCAGAAGATCTTTGACAGTGGTCAAGCTGAAAAAGCACCACCATTGGAAGAAAAACAAGAATGTTGGTACTTACAAATATTTGGAGTGTATCATCCCCAGAAACCAGGACAGATACGAGTAGTATTTGACTCCAGTGCAAAGCATGGAGGCATTTCCCTAAATTATGTCCTCCTCAGTGGATCCGACTTGAATAATTCACTCCTTGGAGTCCTCAGATTCTGAAAAGAACACGTTGTAGTAACAGCCGATGTACAAAAAATGTTCTACTGTTTCCTTGTCCAGAAAGATCATAGAGACTACCTGAGTTTTCTGTGGTATGAAGATAATGACTTCAACAGAGATGTCACAGAATACAGGATGAAGGTACACATGTTCGGGAACAGCCCCACTCCAGCTGTAGCTATCTACAACCTGAGATGAGCTGCACAGGAAGGTGAAGAAGAGCATGGCACAGATGCCCAACTGTTCGTCATGAGCAATTTTTATGTGGATGATGGACTTGTTTCTTTCTCCAACAACAAAGAGGCTATCGACATCCTGAAAAGAACAAGAGAGATGTTAGCAGAATCTAACGTAATGGTTGCACAAAATAGCTTCCCACAGCAGCAAAGTCATAGAAGCATTTCCCTCAGAGGACCATGCAAAAGACCTCAAGGACTTGGATCTAGGAATAGACTCACTACCCCTTCAAAGAAGTTTAGGACTCTGTTGGGATCTGAAAACCGACAGCTTCACATTTAGAGTATCCAGAGAAGAGAAACCGTTCACGAGAAGAGGTGTCTTGTCCAGGATGAACAGCCTTTATGACCCCTTAGGGTTTGTAGCCCCCATCACCATGCAGGGCAAGGCTCGTATGAGAGAAATTGCTATTGAACAAAGTGAATGAGACACAAGTCTACCTGAGGGGAAAGAAACGCAGTGGAAGTCATGGAGGGACTCATTGATAGAGCTTTAACAACTCATCATCCAAAGGTCATGTGCCACGGTTTCATTGTCTGCCACAAAGTGAGAATTGTGCGTATTCTCAGATGCATCCACTATGGCTATTCCACTATGGCTATAGCAGCTGTAGCCTACTTTAGAGTAATGGACATTGAAAGGCAAAAGCTATGTTAAGTTTATTATAGGAATGTCCAAACCAGCTCCACGTTCCGCTCACACTGTCCCACGCTTAGAGCTTTGTGCTGCTACATTGTCTACATGCATGTGTCAAACATAGTGACACACATCAGAAAGTCCACACGCCCAGAACATCATAGAATGTGATATGATACCAGATGATAGATCCCCACACCTGAAATTGCACGTCACTACCCTCATCTGACGCAAATAAGAGACAAGATTCCAGCACTCGACCCAGACGCTACAATTATCCTTCTACTAGGAACAGACATATTGAGAGTGCACAAGGTCAGAGAGAAGTACAATGGGCCACACAATGCACCATTTGCACAATGCCTTGACCTTGGATGGGTCATCATTGGTGATGTATGTCTGAACGGAGCTTACAAGCCAGAAAAAGTGAATGTCTACAAAACAAACATGTTAAAAAATGGCCGCACTGTATGTCTTAGCCCATGTACAACAGGATACAGATAAAAGAGAGACTAGTCCCAATACAACGGCAGAGAGTTCAGAGCTGCATGGAGGCTATAGCCTTAGCTGAAAATACAGATGAGCTAGGATGCAAAGTGTTTGAAAGAGCGCAAGATGACAAACAAGCACCATTTGTTAAAGATAGCCTCATTCTTGAGATCATGGACAGAGAAGTCTTCATGGATGAGTCAAACAGCTGTGCAGCTCCACTACCTTTTGCGTTCACCCTGACATCACTTTCTCAACAACAAACAACAAAGGACAAACAGGGATGCGCCTTACCTCATTGCAACACACTCTGGACAGAAAGCCAGATATGAAGGAACCCTTCAATGATTTCATGCAGAAGATCTTTGACAGTGGTCAAGCTGAAAAAGCACCACCATTGGAAGAAAAACAAGAATGTTGGTACTTACAAATATTTGGAGTGTATCATCCCCAGAAACCAGGACAGATACGAGTAGTATTTGACTCCAGTGCAAAGCATGGAGGCATTTCCCTAAATTATGTCCTCCTCAGTGGATCCGACTTGAATAATTCACTCCTTGGAGTCCTCAGATTCTGAAAAGAACACGTTGTAGTAACAGCCGATGTACAAAAAATGTTCTACTGTTTCCTTGTCCAGAAAGATCATAGAGACTACCTGAGTTTTCTGTGGTATGAAGATAATGACTTCAACAGAGATATCACAGAATACAGGATGAAGGTACACATGTTCGGGAACAGCCCCACTCCAGCTGTAGCTATCTACAACCTGAGATGAGCTGCACAGGAAGGTGAAGAAGAGCATGGCACAGATGCCCAACTGTTCGTCATGAGCAATTTTTATGTGGATGATGGACTTGTTTCTTTCTCCAACAACAAAGAGGCTATCGACATCCTGAAAAGAACAAGAGAGATGTTAGCAGAATCTAACGTAATGGTTGCACAAAATAGCTTCCCACAGCAGCAAAGTCATAGAAGCATTTCCCTCAGAGGACCATGCAAAAGACCTCAAGGACTTGGATCTAGGAATAGACTCACTACCCCTTCAAAGAAGTTTAGGACTCTGTTGGGATCTGAAAACCGACAGCTTCACATTTAGAGTATCCAGAGAAGAGAAACCGTTCACGAGAAGAGGTGTCTTGTCCAGGATGAACAGCCTTTATGACCCCTTAGGGTTTGTAGCCCCCATCACCATGCAGGGCAAGGCTCGTATGAGAGAAATTGCTATTGAACAAAGTGAATGAGACACAAGTCTACCTGAGGGGAAAGAAACGCAGTGGAAGTCATGGAGGGACTCATTGATAGAGCTTTAAAAACTCATCATCCAAAGGTCATGTGCCACGGTTTCATTGTCTGCCACAAAGTGAGAATTGTGCGTATTCTCAGATGCATCCACTATGGCTATTCCACTATGGCTATAGCAGCTGTAGCCTACTTTAGAGTAATGGACATTGAAAGGCAAAAGCTATGTTAAGTTTATTATAGGAATGTCCAAACCAGCTCCACGTTCCGCTCACACTGTCCCACGCTTAGAGCTTTGTGCTGCTACATTGTCTACATGCATGTGTCAAACATAGTGACACACATCAGAAAGTCCACACGCCCAGAACAGTGGCACTACATCAGCCGATCATGGGACTAGACCTTTACTAGCCGCTGTCCTCAAGCACACTAACTGGTTCTCAGGTCCATATTTTTTGACTAGATCAGAAACCAAAAAGACCACTCAGTTAGAGACTAGAGTTGAGCGGACACCTGGATGTTTCGGCAGGTTCGGCAGAACTTCAGAAAAAAGGACTTGACCCGAACTTGACCCCGAACCCCGAACCCCATTGAAGTCAATGCAAAAAAAACTTTTAAAAAAGGCTGTTTTTTCGTGAGCAGTGATTTTAATAATGCTTAAAGTGAAACAATAAAAGTGTAATATTCCTTTAAATTTCGTACCTTGGGGGTGTGTATAGTATGCATGTAAAAGGGTGCATTCTTCCCGTGCTTAGAACTGTCCCTGCACAAAGTGTCATTTTTGCAGGAATAAAAAAGCTATTTAAAATCACTCGCGGCTATAATGAATTGTCGGATCTCGTAATACAGAGAACAGTCATTCATTGAAAGTCATTGATAAAAAAAAAAAAAAAAAGCGTTCCCAATGACCGATGACCCCCCCCCCCTCTGACGTCATGGGGAAAGCCATAGGGAAGTCCCCATCAAGTCCCCATGTGTCAGAGGGAGGCGGGGTCACCAGGTGGCCCCGCCCTCCGTTATAAAAGACCTGTCAGAAGAAGCAAAGCCTCACACAGCGGGAGCCTCCCATTGCGCGGAGCGGCCTGACAAAGAAGAAGAGACGCCGATGCCGTGGAAGAAGATGCCGGACGAGAAGACCAGAGCAAGAAAAAGCAGATCGGAGGAAAAAGGAGATGGAAGAAGAAGATGAAGAAACCGAAGGATGAAGAAAGGAAGAAGGAAGAAGACCAGAAGAAAGAAGATGAAAGAAGACTTTAATAAAGGAATTGTCAAAGACCGTCTCCTGTCATTTTTAACATTTTTGTCACTTTTTTGGTGAAATGGCCCTTACCATTTCACACGGGGGGGGGGGGGGGGGGGGGGGGTGGCGGGATCTGGGGGTCCCCTTGTTAAAGGGGGCTTCCAGATTCCGATAAGCCCCCCGCCCCCGCAGACCCCCACAACCACCGGCAAGGGTTGTGGGGACGAGGCCCTTGTCCCCATCAACATGGGGACATGGTGCTTTGAAGGGTCACAGACCCCCAAAGCATCCTCCCAATGTTGAGGGCATGTGGCCTGGTACGGTTCAGGAGGAGGGGGGCGCTCTCGTCCCCCCTCTTTTCCTGTTGCCTGCCAGGTTGCGTGCTCGGATAAGGGTCTGGTGTGGATTTTGAGGGGGACCCCACGCCATTTTTTTTTTTTGTTTTGGCGCGGAGTTCCCCTTAAAATCCATCACAGACCTGAAGGGCCTGGTAATTGAATTTGGGGGAAACCCCACGCTTTTTTTTTTTTTTTTATCAATGACTTTCAATGAATGACTGTTCTCTGTATTACGGGAGCCGACAATTCATTATTGCCGCGAGTGATTTTAAATAACTTTTTTTCCTGCAAAAATGACACTTTGTGCAGGGACAGTTCTAAGCACGGGAAACATTCGCCCTTTTACATGCATACTATACACACCCCCCAGGTACGTAATTTAAAGGAATATTACACTTTTATTGTTTCACTTTAAGCATTATTAAAATCACTGCTCCCGAAAAAAACGGCCATTTTTAAACGTTTTTTTTGCATTGATACATGTCCCCTGGGGCAGGAGCCGGGTCCCCAAACACTTTTTATGACAATAACTTTTTAAAAATCAATGACTTTCAATGACTGTTCTCTGTATTACGGGAGCCGAAAAAGCACCATTACATCGCCGAACACCGGACCCGAACACCCAAAAGTCCGGTACGGACCCGAACTCTACAGTTCGGGTTCGCTCAACCCTATTAGAGACCTTTGAACTTGTAGAACGAGATAACGACAAAGAATTACGCGCACAAGTCACAGCGTTTAGTACCATAACTACTAGAAATCTTGGTGCACACAGGTGTGAAAGATTCTCCAGCTAGATGTCACTAACAATAAGAAAGAATAAGAAAGCTTATTCACCTAGCCAACTCCTTCTGCAGAGCTACAAACACTGACAAGTGTAATAGCAATCATCTTGTGCAAGACAAAATCATCATCTATAGATGTGTTCAGCAAGAAGTTTTCAAAGAAGATAGCAAGTGCCTTCTTAAAGGAGAAGAGATCTCCAAACACAGTCCACTCAAAAAACTGAACCCTATATTTGGCGAAGATGGAGTGATAAGAATTGGAGGTGGCTTGTCAGCAGTTAATATGACTGTCGAAAAGAAAGACCTCTTTATCATGCCCAAGAATCACTTTCATGAGCAAGTTGCACATCAGGGTCACTTCACTGAGAGAAGCCCGGTCAGCTGGATTACGGATCACGGAATTTGAAACTTGAAGAGCAAAAGATGTCAGACTTACCTGCAGATAGACTTGCTTCAGACCCACCATTTACTCATGTTGGCCTAGACGTCTTTGGTCCCTGGAACATCTCCTCTTGCCGGACCATAGGAAGCAGTGCAAAAAGTAAACGTTGGGCTGTTCTGTTCTCTTGAGAATATTTTTCTCTAACTGAGGACCCGTTAAGAAACTTTGCTCAGATCGTGGCGTAAACTTTATTGGGGCCTGTAAGGAGTTGAAAATCACTACAGATGACAAAATGCACTTGGACCTTCAATCCTCCTCATGCGTCACATATGGGAGGAGCTTTGGAGAGGATGATTGGAGTGGCTTGTCGCATTCTGGATGCCATGTTTCTGAAGGTTGGCTCTATTCGCCTTACACATGGCCATCATAAATGCTCAACCTTTAGTTCCAGTGTCTACACATCCAGAAATGCTGGCAGTCTTGACATCTGCAATGCTTTTGAGATTTGGTCTCAAAGACCTATACACTAAGCAATGGAAGCAAGTTCAGAGTCTTGCAGACATCTTCTGGAAAAGATGGAAACAAGAGTACCTGGTAACGCTCCATTCATGCAAAAAATGCCAAGCTAACATGTTAACCTGCAAGTCAGAGATGTCGTTCTACTAAAAGACTCTCAGGTTCACAGAAACTAATGGCTAGTTGGACTCATTGTCAAGACTGTACCTAGTAATGATAGTAAGGTTAGAAAGGTCGAAGTTAAAGCGGTGTTTCAGCTAAAAAAAATTTTTTTTAAAAGTCAGCCGCTAAAAAAAAAGTAGCGGCTGACTTTTAATAAGTACACTTACCCTCCCAGGGCGCCCGCGATGTCGGTCGTGGAGGCCGAGATGTCCCTCGGCGCCATCCTCAGTAAGGGAAACGGGCAGTAAAGAGTCGCGCAGCGCTTTGTGAATGGGACGCACTGTGTTAGGGAACACACAGTTCCCATAACACAGCGTGCCCCATTACCCAGACGACAACGCGGCGGAGGACAGAAGAACGAAGATCACCGCGGCGTAGGAAGGAGGCAGATTAGGAAGACTGCCTAGCAACAGGAATTTCGGATCAGGTAAAAAAAATTTTTTTTCATTTTATTATTTTTTTTTTTTCCAGAATATTAATGCTTTTTTTTTTTTTTTAGGGTGTCCCCCCACTTTAAATGTAATAAGGCAGGGCACCCTAAGGTATACCTTAGAACTACCTTAGAACTATCTCTGAAGTTGTTTTACTTCTTAACCACTTCAGCCCCGGACCAATTGTCAGCTTAAGGACCAGAGGTCTTTTTTCAATTTCGCACTGCACTACTTTAACTGGTAATTGTGCGGTCATGCAATTTTGTAACGAAACGAAATTTGCGTCCTTTTCTTCCCACAAATAGAGCTTTCTTTTGATGGTATTTGATTGCCTCTGTGATTTTTATTTTTTGCGATATAAACGGAAAAAGAGCGAAAATTTTGAAAAAAAAAGAGATTTTCTACTTTTTGTTATAAAAAAAATCTAATAAACTCAATTTTAGTCAAACATTTGGGCCAAAATGTATTCAGCCACATGTCTTTAGTAAAAAAAAAATGCCAATAAGCGTATATTTATTGGTTTGCGCAAAAGTTATAGCGTCTACAAACTAGAGTACATTTTCTGGAATTTACACCGCTTTTAATTTATGACTGCCTATTTCATTTCTTGAGGTGCTAAAATGGCAGAGAAGTACAAAACCCCCCCAAATGACCCCATTTTGGAAAGTAGACACCCCAAGCTATTTGCTGAGAGGCATGTTGAGCCCATTGAATATTTTTTTTTTTAGTCCCAAGTGATTGAATAAAGACAAAAATAAAAAATAATTTTTTTTTTCTTCAAAAAGTTGTCACTAAATGATATATTGCTCACACATGCCATAGTTATATGTGGAATTGCACCCCAAAATACATTTTGCTGCTTCTCCTGAGTATGGGGATACCACATGTGTGGGACTTTTTGGGAGCCTAGCCGCGTACGGGGCCCCGAAACCCAAGCACCGCCTTCAGGATTTCTAAGGGTGCAAATTTTTGATTTCACTCCTCACTACCTATCACAGTTTCGAAGGCCATAAAATGCCAAAATAGCACAAAACCCCCCCAAATGACCCCATTTTGGAAAGTAGACACCCCAAGCTATTTGTTGAGAGGCATGGTGAGTATTTTACAGCTCTCATTTGTTTTTGAAAATGAAGAAAGTAAAGAAAAAAAATTTTTTTTTTTCTTTTTTCAATTTTCAAAACTTTGTGACAAAAAGCGACATCTGCAAAATACTCACAATACCTCTCAGCAAATAGCTTGGGGTGTCTACTTTCCAAAATGGGGTCATTTTGGGGGGTTTTATGCCATCTGGGCATTCCATGGCCTCCGAAACTGTGATTGGCAGTGAGAAGTGAAATAAAAAAATTACTCCCTTAGAAAGCCTGAAGGCGGTGCTTGGTTTTTGGGGTTCCGTACGCAGCTAGGCTCCCAAAAAGTCCCACACATGTGGTATCCCCGTACTCAGGAGAAGCAACAGAATGTATTTTGGGGTGTATTTCCACATATGCCCATGACATGTTTGAGCAATATATCATTTAGTGACAACTTTTTGTAAAAAAAATATATATATTTTTTTTTTTTTCATTATTCAATCTCTTGGGACAAAAAAAAAAAATATTTAATGGGCTCAACATTGCTCTCAGCAAATAGCTTGGGGTGTCTACTTTCCAAAATGGGGTCATTTGGGGGGGGGTTTGAACTGTCCTGGCATTTTATGCACAACATTTAGAAGCCTATGTCACACGTCACCCACTCTTCTAACCACTTGAAGACAAAGCCCTTTCTGACACTTTTTGTTTACATGAAAACATATTTTTTTTTTTTGCAAGAAAATTACGTTGAACCCCCAAACACTATATATATTGTTAAAGCAAAGGCCCTACAGATTAAAATGGTGGGTGTTGCATTTTTTTTTTCCACACAGTATTTGCGCAGCGATTTTTCAAACGCATTTTTTGTGGAAAAAATACACTTTTTTTTATTTTAATGCACTAAAACACACTATATTGCTCAAATTTTTGATGAAATAAAAAATATGATCTTAGGCCGAGTACATGGATACCAAACACGACATGCTTTAAAATTGCGCACAAACACGCAGTGGCGACAAACTACATACATTTTTAAAAGCCTTTAAAAGCCTTTACATGATACCACATTAGATTCACGGAGGAGGTCTACTGCTAAAATTACTGCCCTCGATCTGACCTTCGCGGTGATACCTCACATGCATGCTGCAATTGCTGTTTACATATGACGCCAGACCAACGCTTGTGTACGCCTTTGCGCAAGAGAAGGGGGGGCAGGGGTGCTTTTTTTTTTTTTTTTTTAGTTTTTTTTTTATTTATTTAGCTTTTTTATTCTATTTTTAAACTGTTCCTTCCATTTTTTTTTCTTTGTTATGATTTTTATTGTTATCTCAGGGAATGTAAATATCCCCTATGATAGCAATAGGCAGTGACAGGTACTCTTTTTTTGAAAAAATTGGGGTCTATTAGACCCTAGATCTTTCCTCTGCCCTCAAAGCATCTGACCACACCAAGATTGGTGTGATAAAATGCTTTCCCAATTTCCCAATGGCGCGGTTTATATCCGGGAGGGGGGACATTCCCTCCTACTGCTTGTAAAAGCAGTCTAGAGGCTAATTACCCGCTAGAATTGCTTTTACATGAAAGCCGATCACTGGCTGAAAAGAATGATACCAAGATGATACCTAAACCTGCAGGCATCATTCTGGTATAACCATTCAAAGTCCAGCAACATACTGGACATATATTGTAATCTTTTTTTTTTTCATGCAGCCTCTTGGCTGAACGAAAAAAAGAGATTGATTGGTGGGTATGCCCACCATTAGAATACCTCCCTTCATCCACCCACTTCTAATGATGGGCATACATGCACCATTTATATATGCCGATGCATGGGGGCATCCTCCCGCAAAAGTTATGCCGTGTACACACGGTCGGAATTTCGACCGTATGTACGTGGCATTAGGAGCCAATCGCTCCTCCCCGCCCCCTGCTGCCCCCATGCTTCGGCATATATGCTCTTTTTTTTAACTGTGGTGGTGAAATCACCTCCTACAGCGTTGGAGTCGCGGCTTTATGTATCGTGGGAGCAAACGCTGTTGCTGTCAAGATAAATAAATCCGCGCTGCAACTGAATGGCGCACCTGAAAACAAAAAAATGCTTAACACTAAAACACAGTAAACAAAATTACATACCTGAAAAGCAAGCATGATAAAACATGATAAAACATAATAAAACATTGCAGAATAGAATGGAGTAAAAAAAGAGCAACAATAGAGAGAGAGAGAGAACAATAAAACGACAACTATTTTTGTTTTTTTTATTTTTTTGAGATTCACAGGTAAAAAAGCTCCTGACTGTTAGCGACTGAATCAAAACGCTACACAAAAAAAAATGTTAGCGATCGCAGGGATCAGGCCTGACTCTGCGAACACTGCAGTTATGTGTGCTTAGTGTTTTGTAAGTGACAGTGATCGATCGATACTGCACTTGGGTGGGCTGGGCTGGGCGGAGGGGGAAAACGCAGGTGCTAGCAGGTATCTGGGCTGATCCCGCTAACAATGCGTTTTTTTGGAACCCTAAACTGCTGGGACGCTAGTATAGATCTGATCAGATCAGATATTGATCTGTTCAGATACTATACCACTAAGGGAGGTGTATGCTTTGCGCGTGGGTGTTTGCGGTACTGGCACTAACCTGGGGCGACGCAGACCTTATTTGACCCTAAAACCTAATTGATATCACCCGCCGGGCGATCAGGGGGTTAAACCGTTATTGGGTAATAAATGGCGGGTGCCCTGACAGTATAAAAAACAAGCTAACTAACCAGCGTCACCCGTAACAGTAATACAAAAAAAAACTGGTTACCTAGCGACACTAATGCAGGGATCAGAAAAACGATCGCTTAGTGACACTGGCAAAAGGGGGTGAAAGGGTTAACTAGGGGCAATCAGGGGGGTTAAACCTTTATTAGGTAATATATGGGGGTACCTGACGCTATATAAAAACCTGACGGGGAACCTAAATAACGAAATAACTAACTGGCTAACCAGCGTCACCAGTGACATTTTATACGGTGATCACTGGTGAAAGGGTTAACTCTAGGGGCAATCAGGGGGTTAAAACCTTTATTTAGGTTGTAATATGGGGGTACCTGACCTATAAACCTATTTATGAACCTATATAAACATGGCGGTTAACCTAAAAAAAAACTGGTTACCTAGCGACACTAATGCAGCGATCAGAAAAACGATCGCTTAGTGACACTGGCAAAAGGGGGTGAAAGGGTTAACTAGGGGCAATCAGGGGGTTAAACCTTTATTAGGTAATATATGGGGGGTACCTGACGCTATATAAAAACCTGACGGGGAACCTAAATAACGAAATAACTAACTGGCTAACCAGCGTCACCAGTGACAGTTATACGGTGATTACTGGTGAAAGGGTTAACTCTAGGGGCAATCAGGGGGTTAAAACCTTTATTTAGGTTGTAATATGGGGGTACCTGACCTATAAAACTATTTATGAACCTATATAAAACATGGCGGTTAAAATAAAAAAAAAATGGTTACCTAGCGACACAATGCAGCGATCAGAAAAAACGATCGCTTAGTGACACTGGCAAAAGGGGGTGAAGGGGTTAACTAGGGGCAATCAGGGGGTTAAACCTTTATTAGGGGGGGGTAGGGGGCTACCTAGGACCTAAAACTAACTGCCCTGACAGTTATTACAGTCACACTGACACTAAATGCAGTGATCAGTAAATAAATGATCACTGCAATTAGTGACACTGTGACTGGGGGGGGAGGGGGTGATCTGGGGGGTGATCAGGGGGTGACAGGGGGGTGTTTTGTGTGCCTAACTGTACTGGTGTCAGTGTAGTGTTGTGCACTAACCTTAACATGTTCGCCGCTCGGCGTCTCCGGTCACATAGACCGGCGCACCGAGCGTGACATCACTTCCGCCTTCCTGTCTATACAATAGACAGGAAGGGGAAGCTTTTCATTCGCCAGGAGCGATCGCGAGGGGGTGGCCAGAAACCACTGGCCGTCCCCTCGTCCCGGATCGCTCCTGAAGCGATGCCGACCGTCCCCGCCGGCGGAGGGGGGTCCGATCGGACCCCCCAACCGCCTAAAGAATGGCACGTACAGGTACGTGGTTCTGCCTGTACGTGCCATTCTGCCGACGTATATCTACATGGGGCGGTCGGCAAGTGGTTAAAAAAGAAACATAGCGGTATACTGTTCATTATGCCAGGTGGGGAGTGTTCTGATCACCATACAGTATATATTCATTATCTTACTGTTGCTTTAAATTGGCATCCATTACTGACAGGAACTGTATTATATTACACCCACTTCCTGCCCAGCAGACATTTTGCCTAATCTCTTCTACAGTTAAGAAGCATTAGAAGAACTCCACTATTTCTTAAAACTGGCCTTGGAAGCATAAGTCTATAAGTAGGCTGTCGTTAGTTTTTAATTAATTAGTACATGTTCTACTAATTCAACTACATTTTTATATATGTTTGGTAGTATTTTCTGTCTGGATGTTCTTTTAGCTAGGCTTCATTTTCTATTGGCTAGTGCCTTAACATAATGTAGCATTTTGTAATGTAATGTTATATATATATAATATATATAATAATGCTAATGCATATTTTTAGAATTTGTGTTTTGCAGTTTTACAAACAAATTTTCAGTAAAGATTACAACTGTGAGTCTTTTTTAGGAAGTTGTTAGCTGTCTGCCAAGCCTTGTAATTTAAACACATAATTTTAATACATGGAAGTGGTGCTCCAGGCTCTATTTCCAAAACTTGTCAGGCTAGTCTTTTCTGTTGGCCGAATAAGCCTATTGTTTACAAAGCCCAATATCTCAAGCTCCAAAGTACACACACAAGTGAAGGAGTCCCACTCTCTGTCTTCTCCGCTCAAACAGAAGATGTTTGGCCCTGTTTTCTTTTTAGAGAAAACATAATACTTTGTGATCCCTGCATCATAGGTGCATCTTATAATAATTGTTTATTTGTAAAACTTATATTTTATATTTTTATATAGATATAAAAGTTCAGATATAAAACTGAGTTTAAAGAGGCTGTAAACCTTCGGAAACCCCCCCTTCCCAAAAAAAAAAAACCTGCAAGACAGAGGCATAATGAGCTAGTATGCATTGCATACTAGCTCATTATTAAATACTTACCTTAAACCGATGCCCTGGATCGGCATCGACCCTCCGAGTACAGCGCGGACATCTTCCACCAGAGTTAGTTGCGGGGTGGTGGCTCCGGCGCTGTGATTGGCCAGAGCTGCGATGACATCACTCCTGCGCGGGGGCCGCCGGTCACGGCACAGCTACTGAAGAAACGGCACCAGCGGACCGTTTCTTCAGTGCGCATGCACCAATGACGTTTAGGAGATATTCAAGGTATCTACAGGTAAGTGTTGTTATAGGCTTACCTGTACTTAAAAGTGGTGTTTACAACCACTTTAAAAAATATAAACTTAAAAAAATGAAACTGACTCATAAGAATTATAGTTCCTCTTTAATTGCAAGAGCAAAATTATTTTGAAAAAAAAAAAAAAAAATCTATGCCACTGTTTGTGAAATATTAGAACATGCTTTATATATTTTTACATACACTGGTAATAAAAGTACAGGATGTACATACACATTTTTTAAATTTACATAGTGATGTGTAATCACAGTGATGGCATCAGAGTGTGACCTGTTAATTTCTGTGAAGTGGTTGCTTTTTCATAACTGAATATCTGTTTGATATAAAAAATAATTTTCAATGGTTTTTGGGTATAAATACTGTATAAAGTGTTGCTTGTGTGAATTGCTCATGGGTGCTAGTTGCTCACCATCTTGTGTTTATGTACATGCAATGTAATGTCCTCTTTTCTCCCTCATGTCCACAATCTGTTCCCACACACTGCACTCTTGTTCCTACTCATTTATGACCCATTCCCATTAACAATTAGCCATGCACACTCCAACAGAAAGCCACCACCCTCGCTCTTCATCTCGTATGTCTCACATTTCTTCTACAATGTCACGGTTCTCTCTCATCACTTCTCCAGAAGACAAGCCTGATGATCTGCTCGGATCTCCAGGTCCATATTCCCTCTTTATATAAGATCCTATGAGGGCAGCACAGTGGCTAAGTGATTAGCACTTCCCCTAACAGCACTAGGGTTGTTGGTTTGAATCCCAATCGGGGTACTACCTGCATGGAGTTTGCATGTGCCTGCATGGGTTTCCTCCCACACTGCTGGTAGGTTAATTGGCTCCTGTCTAAATTGGCCCTAGTATGTGTACAGTATGTATGAATGTGAGTTAGGGACCTTAGATTGTACGCTCTTTGAGGACAGGGACTGATGTGAATG
Source organism: Lithobates sylvaticus (assembly GCA_028564925.1). Lineage (NCBI taxonomy): Eukaryota > Metazoa > Chordata > Amphibia > Anura > Ranidae > Lithobates > Lithobates sylvaticus. The sequence continues at coordinate 205,386,403 of CM053030.1, read as the reverse complement.
TACAATATATATGTAAAGCTCTGCGTATATTGACAGCCCTATATAATTACATGTAATAAATAAATAAATCAATACTGTATCAGCTCACCCTCACCTAATTACCCTCTCCCCTGGTTCATCACACGTCTCCACTGTACATCCCCCAAGATACTGTAGATAAGATTCAAATGCCTTATATGCCCCCTTGCTCTCTACCATCAGCTTGTGGGCAGGTTCAGTTAGTTTGTCTGCCACTAGGTGACTCCGTTGTCATAATGGCATGGTAAGGGAAAGATCATAAGCAAGTGATTGCTTCCTATTAAGGGAAACCACTCTTGTAATGATGTCATGGTTGGAGTTATTGCCCATATATTAACAGCGGTATGTGGGTCCTACATCAAAGTCAAGGTATAAGAGTAGAACGCCCTAGAGCTACAAAAAGTAAACCTACACTGAGCTGATCTAAAGGGCACTCTGCAGGGCTGAGTTCCCAGGCAAGTTGGTACAGATCGTGTGAGGATTATCTGAAGTTGCCCTGTCTACCCCTGACCTTCTTTTGAAGGTCCTGTAGGGGGCTGCATATGGCCTTGGGGGCCTGGACAGAGTTTTCTGGAAATAAATGTCAGCAGGGAGTTGTCTGACTAGACAAAGCTATAGAAGGGATATTTAGATGAGACTGGTAAACGAATTGAAGGACCTTATCACCCATGACCCTCATCTTCGAGTCCTATGATACGGTGGTTGATAGCCTAAGGCTGTATTTGTAGCTTCTGACTTTAATTTTTTTTTGTTAAGACTAAAGAACTGCTTTAAATGTTAGCTGACTTTGTGTTACTTTTGTAATACCAATCAGAAAAACTAATAGAATACTCTTTAATAATGCCATGTCTAATTACTTTTTCCTGTGTATATTTTTGTGAAAGTGCTGTGAAGATAAACCGTCCCTTCCTGTGAGCTGTGAATTCCATGTTATCAAATATTTTAAAATACATTCACGGCTTGGTTATGCATTTATAATGAATGTCCCGCATTAAAGGATTAGTGAGATTATCCTAGTAACAATCTCTTTCTTTAGAATCTTGTTGTAAACATTATGAATTGTTATGCTACTTCCATCACACTATTTTATAAAAAGCTGTTTTTGGCCTTCATTATAATTTTTTAATATATTTATTAAATTGTAAGGCACTGTCCCCATGATGATCATCGCTTTCATCCATCTACCCTATGGGGGATCCCAGGAACAGCTTGCTAAGCAGAAAAGCTGACACTGGCCTTTGCATAACTACAGACTATTCTTAAGAGATTCCAAGGCATTCAAGAAATACGATTCCTTCAGTATGATCTGGATCTGCCTGTAAGTCGGATGTACCTAAATCTCTAGTAGGAACGTCATCAGAAACCAGCCAGCTGAGCTTGAGCTATCACAGCTGGGCAAGAGTTGTGGGAAGATAATCTTAGAAAAGTTTCATTCACATAGCAGGTCTTTCTACCTGCAGTTCTGTCTTGAGATCTACCTAGATTCAAGGGATAGATTGAGAATGATGGAATGGTTGAAAAAAATGACCTTTAAATAATTTAGGCTACATAGCTGTTGTAGACTCTAATAAATGCAGTTAGTGCTAAATTACACTTATACTTGTAGGGGTGGCTGGGGGTTGGTGGTAAAATCCATCAGTTGAGTCACTTTTTTTTTATCACCCCTCAATCACTACTCTTTTTGCTGCATAGGCTGCGGCTGGACATGTACACATGCCATGGCCACAGCAGGAATTATACCCCCTGTCATGTTCGATGAGCGATACCGCCCCCCCCAAGCATGACCCGTTTCAACTGAATGGGGCGGTGCTGCAAATGACCCACAACTTCACGACCAGTGAGCCAGTGAGGAGAGAGCGAGGGGTGGGGCTGAGCCCTGACTCTATTTGTCTGAGCAGTGGCTCGGGAGCGAGCATGCAGTGGTGCCCCCAGGGCAAGCGTTTTTCTCCGGGGGTACTGCTCGAGGGGGAGGAGCTCCAGTGGGGGACCCAAAAAGAAAAGGATTGGAGCTGGTAAGTATTTGCATGTAAGTGTTTAAAAAACAAAACAAAGCTTTAATTTATTTTATTATCTCCATTTTAGTATTTTAAATATATCAATGAAAGCATTTTGCTATATCTGTTCAATAAATGCGTAAAACTACCTGCTGATCCTCCCAGAAATCCAGTGAGCTCAGAATTTCCTAGGGAGAGATGACAATGCAGTGCTTCTAACGCTTGGTTCACATATGTCTGGCCACGGTTTCCCTATGTTTTTTAACCACTTCAATACCAGGGACTTCGCCCCTTCCTGCCCAGGACAATTTTCAGCTTTCAGCGCTGTTGCACTTTGAATGATAATTGCGCGGTTATGCAACACTGTACCCAAATTCCATTTTTATCATTTTCTTCTTACAAATAGAGCTTTCTTTTGGTGGTATTTGATCACCACTGGGGTTGTTATTTTTTGCTAAACAAACTAAAAAAAACTAAATTTTTGAAAAAAAAATAAGTTTTTCTTCATTTCAGTAATAAAATGTAGTTTTCTCCTCCATTGACAGGCACTGATGAGGTGGCACTGATGAGGCGGCACTGATAGGCACTGATGAGTTGGCATTGATAAGGTGGCACTGATGAGGAGGCACTGATATGTAGAATTTGATGGTCACTGACAGGCGGCTGTGATGGTCACTGATAGGCTGCTGTGATGGTCACTGACAGACGACACTGATAGGCAGTACTGATTGGCACTGACAGGTGGCACTGATGGGCAGCATAGATGATGAGGTACTGATGAGGTTCTGACAGGTATTACTGTAGGGAACTGGCACTGTGATGGGCACTGATTGGCACTGATAAGGCACTGATTGGCACTATTATGGGCACCTACAGCTGTTTCTGATGGGGCACTGACTGGCAGCTGATGGGCACCTTTTTGGTGGTGGTGGCACATCTGTTGGGGCTGTGCTGATAATCAATGTGCTGATTATCAGCACAGACCCCCCCCCCCTCTGACAGGGAGAGCCACCGATCGGCTCTCCCTGTCAGCGCGAACCGAGGAATGAAGTATACTGGCACTTCATGGTTCACGCGATGATCACCTGTGATTGGTCACAGCTGATCACGTGGTAAGAAGCCGCCGTCAGAGGCTTCTTACCATGATCGGAGATGCGGCGTGTCAGACTGACAAGCCGCACCCGCGATTGTGGCGATGCGCGCCCCCCACAGGTGCGCCGGCATGTTTACCTCCTGGACGTCTTATGACGCCCAGTCAGGATAACAGAGCCACTTCCCGGCCATCAATCTACTATAGGCCGGGCGGGAAGTGGTTAAAAGGAGTGCACTTTTGTTCACCCCGTTCAGGTGAAAATATTTACTTGAAATCGCACCTTAACCAGACTGAAAAATGCACAGGACTCTTTTTTTAAAACAGACTGTGACCTGCCCACAGGTATGTAAACCCGCTCCATAGATAAGGCTGCTGGTTCACATGCTATGTGAATTGAATGCGGTTCAAAACGCATCCAATTTGCAGATATGTGAACCGAGCCTAAAGCACTGAATTTCCAAAGGATCTTTTAAGTCCTGCCAGGGTAACTCTATGACCTCCAGAACTACCCCGACCCCCATATTATGGATGAGGAGAAAGTGAGGTGATCTGTAGTGCTAACACAACCTGAGTTGGGGAAGAGGGACACTTATTAGCAACAAGTATGTACGCAAAGGTCACACCCCTGCCATACTCCTGTTACATGCAGAAATATTATACATTGAAACTGATTGGTTAAACCCACATGTGCTTTTCTTTTACCACTACTACTTCTTCATACTGGCTTTTGACACGTACTAAAACAAAAATTTGGAAATTGGATAAAAAGTTTAGCATTTTAAAACACTTTTTGATAGAGAAATTGTGTATTTTATACAGGTATGCATATATGTATGATATATATATATATATATATATATATATATTTTATTATATATATTATATATGCATCAGACCAAAATGAGGGACAAATTAGGAGGGAAGACTTTTTTGCAAAAAAAAGGGACAGCTGTGCTAACAAACTTTCTTTAAAGCGGAAGTAAACCCATCGATTTAACAGTTTTAAAAAAAAAGGCATGCCGGGAATGCTAACTGCACATTGGCTGTGCTCTCAACCAAACAGTCAAACCATCCAATGGCTGGTGTCATAACGGATCACATGTGCAGCACCGTGGCAGCTGAAGATTAATCAGAGGCAAAGATGGCACCTTACTTGGCTGAAAACGATAGGGGGGTTTACTTCCACTTTAATAGTTTAACAATGCTACTCCTTCATAGGCACAGTGCTGTAAGTGAGTGTTGTCACTCTAGGACAGGAGTGGCGCTCCAGGCTGAATTGCCAGGTAAAAATTAAGAAAAAAATGAACGCAGCCACCACATCTAATGGTCTAATGACTGGTAAGACGCAACATATTAACTTTTTATTCTTGGGTTTAGATATACTTTGATAATTGATCTTGTTATTAATCAGCACTTTAAATATCAGGATTAATCAGCACTAATAAATCAAATAATATGCTGTACCCAGTTATCCTACAGTGGGGGTCGGAAACCCGTCGATCACGGTCCACTTGTCGACCACAGGCAGGTGACAGGTAGACTGCGAACAGGTTCCTGCGCCGCCTGTAGAGGGATCAGAGTGCTGGAGGGATATCTGGGATGTAGATGGGTCAGAGTCCTGGGGGGATATGTGGGATGTAGAAGGGTCAGAGTCCTGGGGGGATATCTGGGATGTAGAGGGGTCAGAGTGCTGGGGGGATATCTGGTATGTAGAGGGGTCAGAGTGCTGGGGGATATCTGGGGTGTAGAGGGGTCAGAGTGCTTGGGGAGATATCTGGGATGTAGAGGGGTCAGAGTGCTGGGGGGGTATCTGGGGTGTAGAGGGGTCAGAGTGCTGGGGCGATATCTGAAGAGTAGAGGGGTCACAGTGCTAGGGAGATATCTGGGATGTAGTGGGGTCAGAGTTCTGGGGGGATATCTGGGGTGTAGAGGGGTCACAGTGCTGGGGGGATATCTGGGATGTAGAGGGGTCAGAGTGCTGGGGGATATCTGGGGTGTAGAGGGGTCACAGTGTTGGGGGGATATCTGGGGTGTAGAGGCATCAGAGTGCTAGGGGGGTATCTGGGATGTACAGGGGTAAGAGTGCTGGGGGGATATCTGGGATGTAGAGGGGTCAGAGTGCTGGGGCGATATCTGTGGTGTAGAGGGGTCACAGTGCTAAGGGGATATCTGAGATGTAGAGGGGTCAGAGTGCTGGGGGGATATCTGGGATGTAGAGGGGTCAGAGTGCTGGGGGGATATCTGGGGTGCAGAGGGGTCAGAGTGTTGGGGGAATATCTGTGGTGTAGAGGCGTCAGAGAGCTAGGGGGATATCTGGGATGTAGAGGGGTCAGAGTGCTGGGGGGATATCTGGGATGTAGAGGGGTCAGAGGGCTTGGGGGATATCTGGGATGTAGAGGGGTCAGAGTTCTGGGGGGATATCTGTGGTGTAGAAGGGTCACAGTGCTAAGGGGATATCTGGGATGTAGAGGGGTCAGAGTGCTGGGGAGATATCTTGGATGTAGAGGGGTCAGAATGCTGGGGGGATATCTGGGATGTAGATGGGGTCAGAGTGCTGGGGGGATATCTGGGATGTAGAGGGGTCAGAGTGCTGGGGGAATATCTGGAGTGTAGACTGGTCAGAGTGCTGGGGGGATATCTAGGGTGTAAAGGGGCCATAGTGCTGGGGAGGTATTTGGGGTTGAGAATCCAGGGGGTATGAAGGTGGTAACAGGATAACAATGGTAGGGGGAAACCTGGTGTGTGTTTGTGTGTTTGTGTGTTTGTGTGTGTGTGTGTGTGTGTGTGTGTGTGTGTGTGCGGGGGGGGGGGGTGGTTGGGTGGAGTTAGGAGTGCTGGATGTACATAAGATGTAGAGGGGTTACAATGTTGGTGATATCTGAGGCCCTGTCAGGCTGGATGGGGCTTTTTATTGGCGGCCGTGTTTATACTTGTTACAACTGTCCTAAACATCATTCTAGCAGATATATTATATGCACAGGACAGCTTTGTTACTTTATGTATGTAGTATTTTCCCACTATTTCTTTGCTGTACAGAATGATTGTTCATGTAGTTAAAGCGGAGCTCCACCCAAAAGGAGAAGCTCTGCTTGTCTGCCTCCTACCTACTTGATGTCTGTTTACCTGTGCTGTCTCCATTGTAGGGGCCCCAGAGCATTACTTTGCCCAGGGGCCCATGATGCTATTAAGAAGGCCCTGCCATGGAGCCTAGTGCTCATCGCATGCTGAGAGCTCTTGTTACGTCTTTTATCTCTTTTGTCTTAGCAAAATACTGATGCCCAGAGGTTTTGCAGTTAAGATCATTTGTTTTCATGATTTTCCTTATCCTTCCTGTAAGAAATGAATTTTCTGAAGTTCTGCGGTAAAGATAATCTATACTGCAGGGCTGAAATAAGTATCTATTCTGGAGAAAACACTGCTTGAAATTCTTTGCAATACTGGTCACATGTGTAAGGGTTTAGGCATTTGGTCACATAATCTATTGTGAAGGGGATTCATAAACCAATCTGAAATGTGATACTTTTCCTCTAAAGAGATAATTTTGCTTTAGTTTGATGGCCCTTTTAATTATGGCACAATTTGTTACTTACACATTTTTATCTACCTATCTATATGGTATTATTTCACATGCACAGTTCGAGATAGCTAGGTCTGTGCCACTGTATGTGTATGGTAAAGCAGCGCTATATTTAGCGCTGCTTTACCGTCGTTTTAGCCGCGGTATGCGGTCGCTAGCGGGGTGGTTTTAACCCCCGTTAGCGGCCAAAATAGGGTTAAAACCCCCCGCAAAGCGCCGCTATAGCGGCGCTGTGCCGGCGGTATCCCCGCGGTGTCCCATTGATTTCAATGGGTAGGAGCGGTATAGGAGAAAACTATGTGAAAACACCGCTCCAAATATGCTGCTAGCAAGACTTTTTTTACCGTCCTGCTAGCGCACTGCTCCAGTGTGAAAGCCATCCAGCTTTCACACTGGAGTGAAAGGGGCCGCTCTTTTCAGGAGCTATACAGACGCTATTTTTAGCGCTGTAGCTCCTGAAAAACGCCCCAGTGTGAAAGGGGCCTTAGGGAGGGACTAAAGTCCAGAGTAGATATACTGACTCTGAGTTCCAGTGGCACAGTTCTAGTGACACACCAGAGTTCCTGCTTGTGAGAAGCTCCATACCAGCCTGGTGGGACAACAGTTGGAGGATCCCCCATGTGCACTGATCTTATCTTTAGGTCTTCTACACAAAGACAGACACTACACCAACTTCAGGGACACCCACAACTGGACTTTGTTGCAACATTCATCTGAAGATATTTCTATTAATAACTATATATACCCAGGTATTTGTGCATAATTTCACCAGGACTCCTATTGGGCTCTTTTGCCAATAATACCTGTTTGTACATTGGATAAATGTACTGTTTTTAATGTCTTCTCATATAAAGCTTGTATAGCTTGTATTACTATCATATTTATGGTTAATGTGGTATGCTGGTTGCAGTAGTTCCTCTGCTCCCAATTACTTCGATTAGATTACTGGTTACATTTCCAGGAAGGGAATCTCCTCTGTTTACAAAGGCCCTGTCCCGGGTGGAGGCACTGTCAACTTTTTTTATCAAACCCACTCTTCCACTAAAAATTGTGCCTGCCTAGTGCCTGTAACGAGCCTCGCCTGTCTCTCCAGTGTTTTTGCATTTAGATACATTTTACATTCTTAAGCCCCATACACACGGTCGGATTTTCCGATGGATTCTGTCCTATCGGACAATGTTGTCGGAAATTCAGACCGTGTGTAGGCACCATCGGACATTTTCCATCGGATTGTCCGACGGACAAAGTTGTATCTCCTGCTCTAAAAATTTTCCGACAACAAAGTCCGATCATACCAATTCCGATCGTGTGTAGCGAATTCCGACGGACAAAGTGCCACGCATTCTCAGATCACATTACAAGACCAAAGCTATTGGCTACTAGCCTCTACGTAGTCCCGTCGTAGGCAACAAACGTCACCACGTTCAGAATGATCGGATTTTCCGACAACTTTGTCCGACCGTGTGTATGCAACACCAGTGTCGGACTAAATCCGTCGGACCAAATCCGATGGATTTGGTGGATCGGATTTTCCGACCGTGTGTATGGGGCTTTACACACAATGCTGTGTGCAGCGGGCTCCTAGTCGAGTCTTAATGTTTGGGAACTACCCTGATTCGTTTTCTATCATGTGATCACTATGACAGTTAATCATAGTGATCAGTGGTGGCCCATCCATTAGGGGTGCCCGGGCGCTGCCCCCTCTCTCCACTTCACCCCTGTATATGCAATGGATAGATTCATGCATAGCATGAATCTATCCATGGCCGCCGCGTCTACCCACTATTCATGCGTCCAGCCCCATTTTAGGGCACCGGATGCATGAATTACAGTGACGTTCTTTTTTTAAGCACCTGATTAAAGCCAGAGGCTCTAATAGGATTCAAAATTGGGTGGGCTCGGGTCACAGAGGATGCGTCCGGAGCCCACCCAGGTGTCTTACAACAGCGAATGATAATACGCTGTTGAAACACTGATCCTCAATCCGGGCCAATCAGAAGCAGGTGTGAGACCTGTTTTCTGATTGGTTGAAAAGGGAAGACTCCCGATTGGCCACCAAGGAGGAAGGAGGAAACGTAAGCCGCCATCGTGATGACCCAGAGAACAGGAGGCCGCAGGGGAACAGTAGGAGAATGGGAGGCTGCCGAGCAGGGGAAGCCGTTGTCGAGCAGGGGAAGCCTCCGCCGAGCAGGGGTAGCCGCCAGTGATGGGGTAAGTGCTGACCAGCCTACCGACCGATGGGGGGGGGGGGAGGGTGGCATACTGTTTGCTGCCCCCCCCAAAAAAAATTCCACTGGCCGCCACTGATAGTGATCACATAATTTTGTTTACAAAACAAATCTGCTTGCTTGCAATGTTCATGCCACACTCAGACCCAATGGTTCCCACTCTGTCCATAGCATTTACCATCCAGCTGGTACCCAGAATGACCACACCACACACTGTACTACTGGTCCTTACAATAACCACAGCACATACAGTCCACCAAAATTATAGGTTGCAAATGACTTGCAAGCAAACTGGGCAAAGTTATAACTGAGTATCATTGTGTGTATAAACTTGACTGTAGGTTACATCATACACAATTGTGTAATCATTACAGATTACCCCTAGAGATTTCTAAGATCATTATGAACAGTTCAGTAACAGTTGTGGGACTCCCCATGGAGTGTGTGAAGCAGAAGAAAGGGTAATGTGTAGATTGAGGCAGATGGGGAAATTCTAGTATGACTGCATGCAATCCACCTTTATCATACACTGTATTACACAGGGTTTCACTTTCCCATCTGCTTTCTGGGCTCTGCCATTGGCTTGCTCAATATCTATTTTGTGCTTTCTATTACAATAAATATGTTGACAAAACAAGTCATGCGTGAACCCAAATAGTATAAAAAACATTATCATCACGCTAGACTAAATAGCCATAAAACCTGGAGCTGTGTCTCGAATGCTGGAATGCCCCTAGAGAAAGCAAAGGACATGATCACAGTTGTGATTTTTTTTTGTTCATCTTTCTTTTACTGTGTGCTTTCACTATGTGATTACCAGATGGCTCAATTCCTTCACAAACTTGAACTTTTACATCCAGCACCTGTATAGACAAGGACTTACAATTTAGCCCTCCATGTTTATAGAAGGGGTATGTCAAAGTAATTGCATTTGCTGATACCTTGTTCTACACTAGAAATGAAGATGACTAATATGTGCTTGGTTGTTATGGGCTGAGGGGATCACTTCTTGTTGTGGTTGGCGAAGCTTGAATGTCTCTGTGGTCCAGAGAGTTATAATGACTGGGGCAAGTGCTCCTGTAAGGGCTACTCTTGCCAAACAAGCAAAAGGAGAGACCAAACTTAAGGCTCAAAAACACACTTTAAGAAGGCAAACATTTTCATCCGACGAATGATCGTACGATTTTCTGATAGTGTGTACACAACTTTCGACAGCCGATTCCGACCTTCCGAACAAAAATTTCTGCAGGGACAAACTCCAAAATTTTTGTTGTACAGGACCAGAACAAATGATTTTTGTTGAATGTATACTGTTTTAATTAATCAGAAACAAAAGACTGCGCATGATCAAAAACAATAAATAACAAAAAAAAAAAAGCCTTTGTCGTATGAGAATTTTCATACATTATTTATTTTCTCTGTTCTTTTCTCGGTTCTTTTCTTGGTTCCGACTTGCTGTGAAACAACAAGGAAAATCAGACAATCGTTTGCCCAATTTTCTTATAGTGTGTAACCCATAGACATGTGCGATTAGTTTCGTATGAATCAAAATCTCGTACGAATTTCCGGAAATTCGTACATTCGTACGAATCCGAAATACAAATTTTTATGCATACGAATTCTGTACGAAATACGAAATTTCGTTTACGAATTTCGGATCCAAATTAACAGAAACGTGACTGGTGTTTTGTTCACCAATCACTCAGAGGAAGTAAGAAATACGAAATTTTGTTTATGAATTTCGGATCCAAATTAACAGAAACGTTTAAAAACCCAGGAAGTCAGCACAGCACAGGGATGGCGGGAACCCCTCATAATGATAAAGTCATCATAACGAACTTTCGTTATTTTAACGACAAGTTTACGAATCTAACGAATATTCGTATTTCGTCCGAATCCGAATTGAATTTCATACACAAATTTACAAATACGAATTTTTTTTATACGAAACGGAACAGAACAAAACAAAACTAATTTTTTTTGACTGTGCCCATGTCTAGTATCCCACTTAAGAGTATCCACTAGTCCTCCAGTTTTTTGGGGGTCAATGTGGAAGAGAAATCCACCCTTTCTCCAAATGCAACCGCTTGCTCTCGTCTCTTTTCAGAAAAGTAAACAGCAGACCCAAAATCAAACCTTAATGCCACGTACACACGATCAGACTATCCGGCGGACTTGGTGAACTCGGACAATTCGCCCGTGTGTGGGCTCCGGCGGACTTTTTCTTTCCAAAAGTCGGGCGGACTTAGAAAGAAGTCTTGACTCAAAATTGTCCGCCGGTCCCCCCAAAGTCCATACCAGACCCTTATCCGAGCACGCAGCCCAGCTGGTCATGAAAGGGGGTGGGGATGAGCGAGCGCCCCCCCTCCTGAGCCATACCAGGCCGCGTGCCCTCAACATGGAGGGGTGCTTTGGGGAAGGGGGGCCCTGCGGCCCCCCACCCCAAAGCACCTTGTCCCCATGTTGATGAGGACAAGGGCCTCTTCCCGACAACCCTGGCCGTTGGTTGTCGGGGGCTGCGGGCGGGAGCTTATCAGAATCCGGGAGCCCCCTTTAATAAGGGGGCCCCCAGATCCCGGCCCCCCACCCTATGTGAATGAGTATGGGGTAAATGGTACCCCTACCCATTCACCTGAGGGGAAAAAGTGTTAATAAAAAAAACATAACACAGGTTTTTAAATTAGTTTATTAGACAGCCCTGGAGGTCTTCTTCAGACTTCGGGGTTCTTCTCGTCGTGCTCCTCCACTATCTTCTTCTCTTTTACCGCTCTTTTACTAGCGGAGGAGCCCGGCTTTCTCCTTCGTCGCCGCCGTCCGGGGGTCTTCTTCCGACTTCGGGGGTCTTCTTCCAACTTCGGGGGTCTTGTCCCGCTCTTCGTTTGTTCTGTCGGGCCTCCGCTATCTTCTTGCAGCTCTTTTACTAGCGTTAGCCCGGTCTTCTGGTTCGTCGCTGCCTTCTTCTTCTTCTTTTCTTCTTCTTCCTTCCGAATTTGACACAACACTCTCTCCGGCCGCAATGCCAGGGACGCGTTGCCCGGCGACTTATATAGGGATAAGGGGCGGGGTCACCAGGTGATGTCACTTGGTGACCCGCCCCTTATGATGTCACAGTCACGGGGGTGCTGGGACTGTGACATCATAATGGGCGGGGTCACCATGGGACATCACCCGGTGACCCCACCCCTTATCGCTATATAAGTCACGGCGACAGCGGCAGCGACGAACCAGAAGACCGGGCCAATGCTGGTAGAAGAGCTGCAAGAAGATAGCGGAGGCCCGGCAGAAGAAACGAAGAGCGGGACAAGACTACCGAAGTCGGAAGAAGACCCCCGAAGTCGGAATAAGACCCCCGGACAGCGGCGACGAAGGAGAAAGCCGGGCTCCTCCGCTAGTAAAAGAGCGGTAAAAGAGCAGAAGATGGCGGAGGAGCCCGGTGAGAAGACCCCCGAAGTCTGAAGAAGACCCCCGGAGCTGTCTAATAAACTACTTTAAAAACCTGTGTTGTGTTTTTTTTATTAACACTTTTTCCCCTCAGGTGAATGGGTAGGGGTACCATTTACCCCATACTCATTCACATAGGGTGGGGGGCCGGGATCTGGGGGCCCCCTTAGGCCCCTTTCACACTGGGGCGGGGAGCCGCGGCGACGGTAAAGCAGCGCTATATTTAGCGCTGCTTTACCGTCGTTTTAACCGCGGTTTTCGGCCGCTCGTGGTGCGGTTTTACCCCCGTGAGCGGCCGAAAAAGGGTTAAAGACCCCCGCAGAGCGCCGCCGTATCGGCGCTTTGCAGCGGTATTGCCGCGGTTTCACCGCGGTGTCCCATTCTAATCAATGGGAAGGAGCGGTATAGGAGCGGTGAACACACCGCTCCTATACCGCTCCAAAGATGCTGCTAGCAGGACTTTTTTGTCATCCTGCTAGTGCACCGCTCCAGTGTGAAAGCCCGCCGGCTTTCACACTGGAGTTAAAGGGGCCGGATTTTTTCATGCGGTGAACAGGCGCTATTTTTAGCGCTGTACCGCATGAAAAACGCCCCGGTGTGAAAGGGGCCTTATTAAAGGGGGCTCCCGGATTCTGATAAGCCTCCCACCCGCAGACAATGACAACCAACAGCCAGGGTTGTCGGGAAGAGGCCCTTGTCCTCATCAACATGGGGACAAGGTGCTTTGGGGTGGGGGGGCCCGCAGGCCCCCCTTCCCCAAAGCCCCCCCATGTTGAGGGCACACGGCCTGGTAAGGCTCAGGAGGGGGGGCCCTCGCTCGTCCCCACCCCCTTTCCTGACCGGCCGGGCTGCATGCTCGGATAAGGGTCTGGTATGGACTTTGGGGGGAACCCCCACGCCGTTTTTTCGGCGTAGGGGTTCCCCTTTAAATCCATACCAGGCGACGGGGCTAGCAAGGTGTCCATTTTGCCGATGGAGGGGGCAACATTGACTTCCTTTGCTAGTCCCGTCTACCTCGAGTCACGTTCAAAATTAACGGACTTTACTTCGTGTGTGAGCAAGTCCGTTCATTTGAAAAGTCCAGCAGACCTCCGCCAATAGTCCGGCGGATTGTCCGCCGGAAAAGTCTGGTTGTGTGTGGGCGTGTGTGGACAAGTCCGTTCGTTCGGAAAGTTCGGCGGACATTCGCTGGATAGTCCGGCGGATTGTCCGCCAGACTGAGTCCGCCGGATAGTCTAATCGTGTGTACGCGGCATAAGGCGACCACAGGTTGCAGGAAAGAAAATCGCTTGATTCCCCCATTAACACAGTCAACGTTGATGGGAAAATCCCTCCTGCCAAGCTATTGTGTTCTCCCAGTGGGGAGGGGCAGGCAGAGGCGTAACTAGAACCTTCAGGGCCCTGGTGCAAGAAACCACAATGGGCCCCCCTGCCCAACCCCTTCCATCCGTGCCCTGGGTTTCCAATTTAGGGCGGGTGTCCATGGACATCCTCCCAGAACCCTGCCTGCCGCGTACCCCCTGGGACGTGCATCCAGCGCTATCATAGAGGCCCTTTAGCATGTGATCAGCTACTTACATGTAAACAGACTTGCCGGTTATCTGCAGCCCTTTCCTCCCATGCTGTGTCTCTGTGAGGAAGGGACTGCCGTTAACCGTCAAGAATGTCAGTACATTGTTTACACTCATAATCAGTTCCCCAATCATCTGTGCCATCTATCAGTGCTCATCATTGCCACCTATTAGGGCCCATCAATGCTGCCTATCAGTGCTCATCAATGCTGCCTATCAGTACTGCCTATCAGTGCCCATCAATTCCGCCTACAAGTGTTACCTATCAGTGCCCATCAATTCTGCCTATCAGCACCACCTATCAGTGCTCATAAATGCCACCTAACAGCGTCCATCGGTGCCACCTATCAGTGCTCTTCAATGCTGCCCATCAGTGCCACCTATCAGTGCTCATGAATGCTGCCTATCAGCATCTATCAGTGCTCATCAGTGCTTCCTATCAATGCCCATCAGTGCTGCCTATCAGTGCTGCCTATCAGTGCTCATCAATTGCACCTATCAGTATCCATCAGTGCTCATCGATGCTGCCTATCAGTGCCACCTATCAGTGCTCACCAATGCTGCCTATGAGTTCTGCCTATCAGTGTTCATCAGTGCCCATCAGTGCAGCCTATGAGTTCTGACTATCAGTGCTCATCAATGCCCATCAGGGCCACCTATCAGTGCCCATCAATGCCATATATTAGTGCTCATCAGTGCAGCCTATCAGTGTACATTAGTGCCTCCTATCAGTGCTCATCAATGCGGCCTATCAGTTCCCATTAGTGCCTCCTATCAGTGCTTATCAGTGCAGCCTATCAGTACCCATTAGTGCCTCCTATCAACACTCCTTAGTGCAGCCTATCAGTACCCATTAGTTTCTCCTATTAGTGCCCATCAGTGTTCCTATCAGTGCCCATCAGTGTTCCTATCAGTGCCCATTAGTGCCTCCTATCAGTGCCCATCAATGCCTCCTATCAGTGCCTCATATCAGTGCCCATCAATGCCTCCTATCAGTGCCTATTAGTGCCTCCTATCAGTGCCCATTAGTGCCTCCTATTAGTGCCAATGAATGCTTCCTATCATTGTCCATTAGTGCCTAATATCAGTGCTCATCAATGCCTCCTATCAGTGCTTATTAGTGCCTCCTATCAGTGTCCATTAGTGCCTCCTATCAGTGCTCATCAATGCCTCCTGTCAGTGCAGCCTCTTCAGTGCATCGCTATGGCTCTGAGGAAGAGGGTCCGCCCTCATAACGCGTAAGCCGCTTGCAATGCCATCTGGGTCCTACAAATATCTGGTCCAGGCTGTAAGTATTTAAAGATACCGCTCGCTATTGCTGGAGCATAGATAAGCCTAAATTTAAAAGCTTGTTTGTGAGTATATTTCTTGTTATTTTATGAATAAATGTTATCTTTGGTAATGCACAAGGTCAGTGCACCCCCCTGTTCTTTTTTATGTTTCAGTTATAAAGGATACCCATTATTCTGAGGAGGGCAGCAAGACCTGCAACATTCCACTGATTTTGCTAAAGGGGTTGGCTGTGCCACTTACTTAGCTGACCGGGCACCCGAGCGCAGGAGATTGCTTTGTGTTGTTTGCCTATTCAGTGTAGCCTGTCAGTACTCATCAGTGGCGTCTGTCTTCTCAGCACGGCTCTGTGCTGAAAGTGTGTCTCTCATGGAACAGCACAGAGCCGGCATTGACAGTTCTATCTCCCCTCAGTCTGTCCTCTCTCGCACAGGATGAGAGAGGACACAGCCGATCTGCTCTGTCTTCTTCCCCCTCCCCTCTCCTGTGTGTGCTCTGCGGGCAGTAAAGTGTAAAGCTAATGAGCTCACACTTCCAACAGACTCACGGAGCACACACAGGAGAGGGGGAGGGGAAGAACTGAACTGGCCGGGATTCGAACTGTCTATGGCCGGTTTTACTCAGATTTTCTAGGCCATCAAAGACTAATTAGACACTCCCAAAAGAGGATAGGGCAAGGAGGAAGGGGGCTATGTTGGAGAATCACCCTTTCAAGAGTAGTCACATTTAATAGCAAATTCAAAGGCATATTGCAAATGAATAAATATTAATTTATGAAAATGGAAAACCACTGCAAGCACACATTTAAAATACTTGATTTTTTGTGACTTTACCAGTTTTTTCTTAAGTTGTTGACAGGGTCTTTTTATGCTCAGGGCAAACAGTGCTGCTGGTGGAATTTACCTTCAATTACTGTCTTGTGGGCGCAGCAGGAAGTGAAAGGAAATCTCCCAAAAGTAAGAAACATTCCCATTTTAAGCCTAGTACACATGGGCTGAATGTCGGGAGACATGGGCCAGTTCAATAAAAACGATTTTTGACCCGTTTGTATGGCAGCCGGTCCGACAGAAACCAGCCGTTCGGCTGGCTTCTGTTGGATGTGCATGCTGGAAAACCAGCCAACCAGCTCCCAATCAGCGCTCTCAGCCAATTGCTGAGAGTGCTGACCAGAGGGTTCTGGTGGGAGGGCCATCCCCTGTCAGAACACAATAGCTCAGCTAACATTGGTTTATTAGTACAGCAGTTCCAATCAGACCTGTATGTTTTTTTTCCGTTCAGCCCAAAAAACAAATGGTGTGTACTAGACATAAGACAACTGCCACTAGGATTTCATCCCGATTGGAAGATTCCTTCCCCCTCACCTCTTGCCTTTATGACAACTCAAAAATTTAGGCTTTGCAGTCACTTTTTGTCTCAGTGGTCACCAGGACAAAACGAGGGGGAATCTTTGCAGCTGAGACACAGACTGCAATAAAAACTTGGCAGAGGGTCTAACCTTACTTAAAGCTATCTAAAACCATTACTTTTACTTTAAGTGAATCTGTCAGTAGCGAATTGCCTAAAATCTGATATTGTCTGATTGGCTTGATTCTAACAAATTGATTTGCTTATCTCTAGCGCAAAGCAAATGGGAAGGTAAAAAAAAAGTCCATGTTGCTCGATGCAGCCAATTATGCAAGTACAGTCTGGAAAATAAAGAGAATATTTCAATATTTTTGTAGGACAAACAACTCCGCTACACTTCTCCACCTCCAGCATTTATACGCACGTTCTATGCAGCAATGGTAACTGTGTGGAGTGAAAAGGAACTAGTCAATTTAAAGCATTAATGTAATCATCACGAGAGTAACGTAAGGGGAGGAGGTGTTCATTCCCCTAGCACAGCAATTTTCTAGTGTGTACATGAAATCCATTCTATCCTTATGCAGCCTGCTGTGGTAGGATTTCATGAATTCGATTTTTTTTTATTGTTGCAACACAACATCTTGTCAATATGCAACAAGCTTGTAAGCTCTAACTTGTGGTTCTTTGCTAACTGGGCACAAACATTGGTATAAACACTCCCTTAGAAAGTTCAGGCCATTTTAGCTTGGGACCCAACACTTATTTTCATGGAATTGAATAAGACTGTAGCAATACTGTAAAATAGAAGTTATAATGTTAAAGTAGATGGAAACTAAATAAATTGCACAAAAAAGGCCACTCAAGGGGAGTTAGTCTCTAGTTTATCCCCACACAGACTAGTCAGGTGTAGCCCAGATCACATGCTGTGTAACATAAGGAAATGAGTCTGGGTGGCTGGATTTCCAATGTGGTAGGAAGGTATGGAAGGGTTAACATTTGAATGAAACGCGTTGACTTCTTTGTCCCCTTCTCCATCTGTCAACCACTTGTCATATAAAGCTTCAATAAAAAGGATTATTGGAAGTGTAGCCAATAGTCATTATTTTTGCTTCAACTCAGTGCTGCTGATCTCCTGCAGCCTCCTTGCAATAGTCTACTATCCATTGTGGAGATGCAACCCCGTGTCACGAGTGCATATGAGCAGTGTATGCCTGATTTTGGTAGGAATACTAACTGCACACCTGTGGGCTGGGTTCATAAACATCCCAGGAATAGAAGTCAGTGCTCAGACTTGCAGACAGCTCCGCCCGGCAGACAGGGAGTCTGACCTAGAAGGTCAGGAGGGTCCCAGTAGGAGACGGCTCCATGAGAAAGAGACAGGAGGTCTCGGAGTCTAAGACTGCAAGTGGTAGCCTGTGTGTATGTATGTAGCAGGCAGATGTGGCCTGTGACCAAAACAGCACGAAGCTGACAGTGCGTAAGCCAGGAGGCTATAGTTTCTTTATACAGTGATGGTGGAACCCCCTGCGAGGGAAGATTACTGTTTGTTTGAACTTTTTCGTTACCTTTAAATAAAAGTGGGCTGCCATGCCCTAAAAACACAGTCTGGAGTGGCACGTTTCTGGAAAACTGCATGCACCACTTAAACCTAATCACCCCGGATCATCACACCATATGCACTCAACTGACATCTGCATGGCATTTCTCAAAGCAGGTTTTCTGATGATGTCAGACATGTGCAATATACTGTGTGTCAGTATGACTGCTTTTAGTCTCCATTAGGAGAGCTTGTGACAGAGGGGGAGATTTACTAAAACTGGAGCACTCAGAATCTGTTGCAGCTGTGCATGGTAGCCAATCGGCTTCTAACTTCAGCTTGTTCAATTAACCGGTTCCCGACCGGCGCACGACGATATACGCCGGCGTATATATAAGTCCCTCCTTAATGCCGTCCGTGCCATCGGGAGCGCGCCTGGAGCGGCGCGCTTCCACGCCGGACGGGACCCCCGTGAGGCCGGTCGCGGCGGGGACACCCGCGATCTTCTCACGGGAAGGCTGAACGGGGAGATGCGGAAATACACAGCATCTCCCCGTTCTGCCTAGCAACTAGTGACACCGATCTCTGCTCCCTGTGATTGGAGCAGAGATCAGCATTCACTAGCTGACAGCCACGCCCCCCCACAGTAAGAAACCCACCCCTAGGCATACTTAACCCCTACACTGCCCCCTTGTGGTTAACCCCTTCATTGCCAGTGTCATTTATACAGGAATCAATGCATTTAAATAGCATTGATTGCTGTATAAATCACAATGGTCCCAAAAATGTGTCAAAAATGTCCGATGTGTCCCCCATAATGTCGCAGTCACAATAAAAATCACTGATCGCCGCCATTAGTAATAATAAAAAAATATTAATAAAAATGCTATAAAACTATCCCCTATCTTGTAAACGCTATAACTTCTGCGCAAACCAATCAATAATCGCTTATTGCGATTGTTTTTAACAAAAATATGTAGAAGAATACGTATCAGCCTAAACTGAGGAAAAAAAACGTTTTTTTATATATTTTTGGGGGATATTTATTATAGCAAAAAATAAAAAAGAATGCGTGGGCGATCAAATACCACCAAAAGAAAGCTCTATTTGTGGGAAAAAAAAGGACGTCAATTTTGTTTGGGAGCCACGTCGCACGACCGCGCAATTGTCAGTTAAAGCGACGCAGTGCCGAATCGCAAAAAGGGGCCTGGTCCTTTGGCTGCAAATTGGTCCGGTCTGAAAGTGGTTAAGCTCTGACAATAAAACCTGGAAGCTGATTGGTTTCTATGCAGAGCTGCACCAGATTTTGCACTCTCCAGTTTTAGTAAATAACCCCCACAGTGACAACATAGGAACACACTTGGGAGACAGGGCAGACTGTTGTCACCCTATAACAGAAAGTATCTGAACAAGGACTTGACAGGATCACCAAATATTATTTTATTGAAAGCTTTTAGTATTCCATGTGAAAATTACACTTAACATTAAAGCAGACCTTCACTTGGAAAATGGACTTTCTCTGATATGCTTGGCCCAACCACCTTCCTCTGACACAAAAGTCGATATTTTTTTCAGTTTGGCTGTCTAAATAACTTTATTTTAGTTAAGCGCTGCTATTTCTTTCTTATTCCTCACCTGGGCGAGGAGGACGTAAACATAAGGTGACCAGATTTTTTAAATGAAATCCGGGGACATATTTTTTTTTTTTTTTATTGGCAAATGGTAAACTATTTTATAAGCATATTTTCCTCAAATAATATATGTCGTGTATGTGGTATGTGTTTATGGAATGATTATATGATATATACGTTATTTCTCATATTTTGTCCATAAATAAAGATTAAAAAAAAGATACTTCTTAGAATTTTTATGAGATATGACTACCTAATGTTATGAAGAAAAGATAGAGAAAAAACAGTGCAGAGTTCAGGAGTGCGTTACATAAATAATGCAGGGCTAAGGAGAACGCTATATAAAGAATGCAGGGCTCAGGAGTGCGCTACATAAAGAATGCAGGGCTCAGGAGTGCGCTACATAAAGAATGCAGGGCTCAGGAGTGCGCTACATAAAGAATGCAGGGCTCAGGAGTGCGCTACATAAAGAATACAGGGCTCAGGAGTGCGCTACATAAAGAATGCAGGGCTCAGGAGTGCGCTACATAAAGAATACAGGGCTCAGGAGTGCGCTACATAAAGAATGCAGGGCTCAGGAGTGCGCTACATAAAGAATATACAGGGCTCAGTAGTGCGCTACATAAAGAATGCAGGGCTCAGGAGTGCGCTACATAAAGAATGCAGGGCTCATGAGTGAGATAAAATAAAGAATGCAGGGCTCAGCTGTGCCCATCTACGCAGCCTCACCAGTGTCCATCATTGCAGTCTCATCTGTGCCCACATCTCAACATCACCAGTGCCCAGCAATGCAGCCTCACTAGTGCCCATGAATGCAGCCTCACCAGTGCCCAGGAATGCAGCCTCACCAATACCCAGCAATGCAGCCTCACCAGTGCTCAGCAATGCAGCCTCACCAGTGCCAAGGAATGCAGCCTCACCAGTGCCCAGGAATGCAGCCTCACCAGTGCCCAGGAACGCAGCCTCACCAGTGCCCAGGAATTCAGCCTCACCAGTACCCAGCAATGCAGCCCCACCAGTGCCCAGCAATGTAGCCTCATCAGTGCCCAGGAATGCAGCCTCACCAGTGCCCAGGAATGAGCCTCCCCTGTGCCCAGCAATGGAACAGCTCCCGCCTATGATAGGCAGAACATGTCCTGGCATTGGACAGGTGTGCTGTCTGTCAAAGAAGCCATACCAGGAGGCGGAACTTTATCTGATGGCGGGCACCCCGCAATTCAAATTAAAGCTGACACAGTGGTTGACACCAGCCTGACACCCGACAATGTGTGGCACTGGGGGCAGGCCGCCCCCCTGCCTCAGCACCCGCCCTGAAATTCAGGGACAAATTGGGGATGTCTGGTCACCCTACGTAAACATCACCCCCCCCCCCCCACACTACCTCCTGGTATGCCCACCTTACACATCCCAGGAAAGTGTTTCACTTGGAGACATATATATATATTTTAATTATCAGATTTAGCTGGCAAAAGACCTTACAGGTGCTGGAAATTAATTTTTCTGTTTACTGTTGTGATGCAGTGCCCCCATGTTTCCTGTGCCCTGTTCTCTCCTTATACTTCTTTGTTTGACACTTTCTGATTCCCATTTCGGTAAATGGAAAAAAAGTGTTGAGGACTGATTATGCACAGCAGGAGTAGCACATCACACCTCGGTGTGTTACGATACTGTGTGTTGCATCTGTATCCAAGCAAAATTCTCATCTAACCTGTAGAGACTTCATTTACACAACAAGAGTTAGGAGACTTGCTCTATATAGGGACTATCACAGATGTGGTTGTTTTTTTCACTTGCTAATTCCCTCTGCTCCTTGTAAGAAAACAGCAGCAAATGTCATCCTGCCCTTATACTCTTAGAAAATGAGATTTGTGAGGTTTTTTTTGGAAAGCACTGCAAACAGCAAATGCACTCTACATCGCTGTAGCCACATGCTTTGTTTTATTACTTTACTACAGTAAGAGCAATGGAAGATGTATTAAAAAAAATTGCAGCTCTTGTCAGCAATAAAGTAAGACACCTCTTTCATATTATTAAATCACAATATAATGGATTATAGGCGCAAAGGCAAACACACAAATGTTAGTCCAAAATATTCTCGGTATAAGTCCATACACTTGTGTCAGCTTAAAATCCAGAGCGTAGCTCATTCTGTAGTAAACAGACAAAGAGAGAGGATAAAAGCGCCACTAAGTGTAGTACGTTAAATGCAGTTTAAAGCTGAAAAAAGGATTGCGCATGCTCCAACATAGCACTGCGCATGCTCCGAAACGCGCTGCAAAGCATCTTGGTACCTGTGACCTCTGCACCCTCTGAACTACTCGCGCAACGCCGCGTTCCACCTTGGATCCCGGAGCCACTCCAGCGTTTCTCTGGCTTTCTTCCGGTTACAGCACCTCTCCCCCACAGAGTGAAATACACTGCTGCTCAGTGCTCGAGAAACAGATGGACAGACCCCTCTAAGTGCACCTATATTGATGAGCCTGTATACTGCCTACCTCTTGTGAGTAGCCCATTATGGGGGCTTTATTAAACTGCATATTGTTAAATCACAATTATGGCTAAAAATCATAACGAATCATAATAAATTAAGATTCACATGTTGTCATTTTATTGTCATATGATTTTCCTTCAAGATTATTATTATTATTATTATTATTATTATTATTATACAGGATTTATAAAGCGCCAACAGTTTGCACAGCGCTTAACAACATGAGGGCAGACAGCACAGTTACAATACAATTCAATACAGGAGGAATCAGAGGGCCCTGCTCGTTTGAGCTTACAATCAAGATAAAACATTGCTGGTGACTGCACCTAACAAGGCAGACAAATCTCATTTATATCAGCCTTTTCTGTTACTTTGGGCAGGTTAGTAAAATGATTCTTATAAATCATGATAATGTCCAGCAAGTCTTCTAAAACAAGTTGACCCGCTGTGGAGTTCACTTACCTGATGACCGTAAAATTGATTTAAAATCATTCTGATCATTATTACTCTGTGTAATATGAAGCTTTAAACTTTAAAGGAAACCTATTACGAGTAAAGTACAGGGCTGCCATCGCTCAAATTGAAAATGCTATTGACTTACTGCTATGCTGACCCTTCAAAATTGACTGATCTGCAGGTCAGAAGTTGAAGAAAAATCAGCAGTCCACATCTGTGGGTCATTGAAAGCAGAGGGTCAGCATGACAGCCGGGCATTTAGCATTTTAAGAAGGATCGGTCGCCAACAGCTGCCTTGGTGGTTCTGCCGCGTACACACGAGCGGATTTTCCATCAGAAAAAAATCTTGGATGGTTTTTCCGACGGATTTACGCTCAAGCTTGGCTTGCAAACACACGGTCACACAAAAGTTCGCTGAACTTTCGACCGTCAAGAACGCGGTGATGTACAACACTACGACGAGCGGAGAAAATTAAGTTCAATGCTTCCGAGCATGCGTCAAATTGTTTCCGAGCATGCGTAGGAATTTTGCGCATCGGAATTGCTACAGACGATCGGAATTTCCGATCAGAACTTTTTCCGATCTGAAAAATTGAGAACATGCTCTCAATCTTTTGCTGGCTAGCAAAAGTCCGATGGAGCATACACACAGTCCGAATTTCCGACCAAAAGCTCTCATAGGCCTTTTGCTGGCCGAATTTCCGATCGTGTGTACGCGGCAATACAGGTCAATATACCTTTTGCATACATTGCAGTGATGCTTTCCTTTCAGCACCACACCAGTCCACGAGTCTCCTTCCTTATCTCACCAAACAGGAGGATCCTTCTAAATGACAGATCATTACATTTACGGACAAAGAACAATGACTTTCTGTTTGCTTTATTGCACAGGCATAGTTAAATACATCTGACATTGCAATTCATATAAATCTCCCTTTGTGCACATCAAAATGAATACAATAATAATACAGGGAGTGTGGCAGCAGCGAGCATACAGAGCTTCCTTTGTTCAAGGTAAGAGCCTCTAAAAGGAGTATTTTCTAAATTCCAATTTCCATAAACAGCTTACATCCAAGGAGCACCATCTCTACACAATGCTAATGCCATTACAGCTTTCCCCCAGTATACAGTTCTAGTTGTTGCATATTCAACACTTACACCTGGATAGCTTTCCTACAGCATAGCCCCGGCTAATGCAAATTCAAGACTGAACTGATCAATATTTCCTGTCAGATTCAGGTTTGTGTACTATGGAAGGTGACAGTTCCATCTGTTTTCTTCCTGATCTGTTTCACAAACCTGCTTGCACTCTTCCTAATGCATACCAGGTCTGCAGCAATAGATGCTGGCAATGACAAAGCTTATATTGACAGGGAACCACTTACTTGTAACCGGTATGCAGTGGTAATGAGGTACCACCATAGAGCGCATTTAGAAAAATAAAAAAGCCACAGGTATTAAAAGAAAAGGTTATTTTACCTGGGGCAGCGGCAGGATAATTGCACACAGATGCCTTCGCTCCTCCTTTTCTCCCTGTGTTGTCCCCATCAGCATCTGAGAAGTGAAGCTTTGTTAGTACTACATAGCAGACTGGGCAGCTCCTGTCACTATAGCAACAGACCGCCTAAAGACTCACTCTCTCTGCTGCTCTGAGCTGGTACAGCAGCTTTACCCCCTCCTGAGTTCATTCAAGAATTCCCATTGAGTAAGGATTGGAGGCTGCAGGAGGAGCTAGCATCATAGATACAGCACTCATTGGTTCCAACCTGCACAACTTCTGCATGCTGATGCCAGAAATAGGACTCATTGGCAACAAAAGCTAGGTTCTTCTTGCCAATAAAAGCTAGGTTCTTCCTGCCAATAAAAGCTAGGTTTTTTCCTGCCAATAAAAGATAGGTTGCATCTTATATGCTACGTGATTTATAATGTGAAGCTACGCTGATACGCCAAAGTTCCAGGAAAGTTTTGCATTGGCCATGTGTTTGACATGCTGCTACAGTAGAGAACCTCATTATTACACATCATTTTTTAGCAAATAAAATGAAAGCTAAAGCAGAAACTTAAGAAAAGATTTCCTTTAGATTGTAAGCTCCACGAGGGCAGGTACTGATGAGAATGAACAGAATGTAAAGCACTGTCTACAATGTAAATTGATGGTAGACATGGGCGCCGTCCAAAAATTTGTTTTGTTTCGTTCCGTTTTCGTTTCGTTACGAAAAAAAATTGTATTTCGTAATTCGTGTACGAAATTCAATTTGGATTCGTACAAAATACGAATTTCCGTTAGATTCGTAAACTTTTCGTTAAAACAACGAAAGTTCGTTATGATGAATTTATCATTATGAGGGGCGCCCACCATCCCTGTGCTGTGCTGACTTCCTGGGTTTTTAACCTTTAGTTTCATTAACTTTTCGTAAAAATAACGAAAGTTCGTTATGATGAATTTATCATTATGAGGGGTCCCCACCATCCCTGTGTCGACTTCCTGGGTTTTTAACTTTTAGGTTTGTTAACTTTTCATAAGAATTACGAATGTTCGTTATGATGAATTTATCATTATGAGGGGTCCCCACCATCCCTGTGCTGAGTTCCCAGGTCTGTACACCTGCTGTGTCCATTATGAGGGGTTCCCACCATCCCTGTGCTGAGTTCCCGGGTCTGAGTGTACACCCGCTGTGCCCATTATGAGGGGTTCCCACCATCCCTGTGCTGTGCTGACTTCCTCTGATTGGTAAACAAAACACCAGTCACAATTCATGACGTGGTCAACATGCAGGCAAAAGATCAGTCCAGGTGGCAAGTAGAGGCATGATCAGTATGCAGGCAAAGGGTCTGTCCAGGCAGCAGGCAGAAACATGGTTGAGAAAACAGGCAAATGGTCAGTACACAGGACATCAGTTATAGGCAAAATGCAGGTAATCAAACATAGAAACGCGTTCACCATACCATCACTAATATCATAGTGAGGTATGGTAGTACAGAAGAAGTCCCTTATGTAGAGGGCAATTTGTGTAGGACATTGGAGACAGCAGCAACAAGTCATGTGTTCTTCCATCTTTGGTGCATACATGACATTTGAGGAGGCTTCGGCCTGTTTTGTTAGAAGAGAGAATAAAGGAAAGTGTCTCTCATGCAGCCTAAAGATTTTAAATTTGTCAACTGTGATGGGCTTCCACTCAAATAGACAGGCATAAAACAAATTGAGACCTTTGGTAACGTGCTGCTGGGCATGCAGATTACATTGGTCCACAACTGAATTGAATAAATCTTCAGTAAAAAACAATAAAAAACTATGAACTGGTATAAAACCTTAGATTTCTATATAAATGCCTGGCTGTGCTGGTGGAGTGATAGGTAATGCTGAAGTAGAGGGAAGCCATAAATGATTTTAAAGATCCTCTGGGACACTAATATGGACCCTACTCCTTTGTGGCTGATGGGACACCCTACTACTTGTACTTGGCCTTTCATCAAGATGTGCTGCACTGCTGGTGCTTTCCACTTTTCAGGATGTATTGTGCTGCCGGTACTTGCATGTTGCTGCTTTTCAGTACACCTTATTCTTTTTGTAGGAACCCTTTCATCCTCTGAATCAAAGGCCACTACTGAACCACTGCTCTCCACAGGTTCATATTCTGGATCAAAATCTGACAGTGAGAGCTTCTTCCTGCTCCTCTCATTTTTTATTCTCTGAATCTGTACCCATGCTCAGAATCTGAAAGGCCGCCTCACTTTTGGATCTTTTTTTGGACATGGCATTCAGGCTATGTTGGCCCTGGTGACACTACTGGTGTGATGGTAATCAGGAACACAGTTGCTGCTGTGGACTGGTATGACACTGGTACAGATGTTACTGGCTTCTCTGATGACACTGGCATAGGTATTGCTGGCTGCACTGGTGACACTGAAACAGGTGTTGCTTGCAGCAATGGGTACACTGGTACAGCTGCTACTGGCTGCACCAGTGACACTGGTACAGCTGTTAATGTTTTTTCTGGCTGCACTGGTGACACTGGGACAGGTGTAGCTGGCTGCACTGGTGACACTGGAACAGGTGTTGATGGCTGCACTGGTAGCATTGGGACTGGTGTTGCTGGCTACACTTGTGACACTGGTACAGGTGTTACTGACTGCACCGGTGACACTGGTACAGATGTTGCTGACTACACTGGTGACATAGGTACAGGTGTTTCTGGCTTCACTGGTGACACTAGGACAGATGATGCTGGCTACACTAGTGACATGGGTACTGGTGTTCATGGCTGCACTGGTGACATTGGGCCAGGTGTTGCTAGCTACACTGGTGACATTGGTACAGTTGTTTCTGGCTGCACTGGTGACACTGGGACAAGTGTTGATGGCTGCACTGGCAATATTGGGACAGGTGTTGCTGGCTACACTGGTGACATGGGTACAGGTGTTTCTGGCTGCACTGGTGACACTGGGACAGGTATTTCTAGCTACATTGGTGACATTGGGACATGTGTTGCTAGCTACACTGGTGACATTGGTACAGGTGTTTCTGGCTGCACTGGTGACACTGGGACAGGTGTTGATGGCTGCACTGGCAATATTGGGACAGGTGTTGCTGGCTACACTGGTGACATGGGTACAGGTGTTTCTGGCTGCATTGGTGACACTGGGACAGGTATTTCTAGCTACACTGGTGACATTGGAACAGGTGTTGCTGGCTACACTGGTGACACAGGTACAGGTGTTTCAGGCGACACTGGTGACACTAGGACAGGTGTTGCTGGCTGCACTGGTGGTACTGGGACAGGTGTAGCTACCAATCAGGAAACTGCAGCTGGCTGCACTGGTGTGTGACACTTCACACTGGTGTGGCTAGTAATCATGATTCTGTAGATGGCTGTGCTGGTGTGTAACACTGGTGTTTTACAGTAAAAATCACAGTAAATTCACACTACATCACAGTAAAATCATGGATCGCCTCTGTCTCTTGTTACATGTGCTCTCTGTGTGAGAGGAAACAGAGTCGATTGCTGCAAAAAGCAACCTTTGTTTACTTTTGTGATTGCTGTGATTGGTCACAGCAATCACATGGTACAGAGACAAATTAATTTGCCCTGTACCCAGTCTGTGATCTGCTGTGTCCAAGGGACACAGCAATCACAGGTCTCACTGCTATGCCCTCGCTGCTGCGCACGAGCAGCTAGAACAGGATGACATACAGGTACGTCCTCCTGAATTGAGGAAGCTTCCACCTGGCCATTTATATGCAGTGGCTAGGCAGGTCTCAAGCTAGAGCCATGAAGGAGAACAACAGACAAGTGGCCCCATGAGATTGTCATCCATATCATCCATTTGTTTTTAAATTAATTATACTCTTGATAGAGGGCTATGGTGACTGTTAAAATGGAATTAAAACCTATCAATAAATATTCCTAAAAATATTACCTCTCCTACTCATATCTATCCTAACTACCCTGTGTAAAAAAAAAGTATACTTACAATTTTTTAGTCTGCTCAGTGAGTGCCAACATCTACTGGGCCATAGAAGCCTATGAGTGATGTCATGGCTCCTGGAATTCACAGATGTTGTTGAGCATTCCAATACACAGGGAAGTCAGAGCTACAGGGTCAGTGACTGGACTGAAAAAGGTAAGGGTAAGGCATGGATCTTTTTTATGCAGGGTAGGCAGAATAGATAGGAGGAGGGGGGAGGGAACATATTTAAGAATACATATAAAACCAGTCTGTACAGTGGTGTGAAAAAGTGTTTGCCCCCTTCCTCATTTCCTGTTCCTTTGCATGTTTGTCACACTTAAGTGTTTCGGAACATCAAACCAATTTAAACAATAGTCAAGGACAACACAAGTAAACACAAAATGCAATTTGTAAATGAAGGTGTTTATTATTAAAGGTGAAAAAAAATCCAAACCATCATGGCCCTGTGTGAAAAAGTGATTGCCCCCCTTGTTAAAACATACTATAACTGTGGTTGTCCACACCTGAGTTCAATTTCTCTAGCCACACCCAGGCCTGATTATTGCCACACCTGTTCACAATCAAGGCATCACTTAAATAGGAGCTGCTTGACACAGTAAGGTCCACCAGAAGATCCTTAAAA
Source organism: Lithobates sylvaticus (assembly GCA_028564925.1). Classification (NCBI taxonomy): domain Eukaryota; kingdom Metazoa; phylum Chordata; class Amphibia; order Anura; family Ranidae; genus Lithobates; species Lithobates sylvaticus. Next base: position 205,357,641 of record CM053030.1, on the reverse strand, counting down.
GCTACACATCATGCCGAGACCCAAAGAAATTCAGGAACAATTGAGAAAGAAAGTAATTGAGATCTATCAGTCTGGAAAGAGTTATAAAGCCATTTCCAAAGCTTTGGGAATCCAGCGAACCACAGTGAGAGCCATTATCCACAAATGGCGAAGACATGGAACAGTGGTGAACCTTCCCAGGAGTGGCCGGCCGCCCAAAATTACCCCAAGAGCGCAGCGACGACTCATCCAAGAGGTCACAAAAGACCCCACAACAACGTCCAAGGAACTGCAGGCCTCACTTGCCTCAGTTAAGGTCAGCGTTCATGCCTCCACCATCAGGAAAAGACTGGGCAAAAATGGCCTGTATGGCAGAGTTCCAAGGAGAAAACCACTGCTGAGCAAAAAGAACATCAAAGCTCGTCTCAATTTCTCCACAACACATCTTGATGATCCCCAAGACTTTTGGGACAACATTCTGTGGACCGATGAGACAAAAGTGGAACTCTTTGGAAGGTGTGTGTCCAAGTATATCTGGCGTAGAAGGAACACTGCATTTCAGAAAAAGAACATTATACCAACAGTAAAATATGGTGGTGGTAGTGTGATGGTCTGGGGCTGTTTTGCTGCTTCAGGACCTGGAAGACTTGCCGTGATAAAAGGAACTATGAATTCTGCTGTCTACCAAGAGATCCTGAAGGAGAATGTCCGACCATCTGTTCGTGTACTCAAGCTGAAACGAACTTGGGTTCTGCAGCAGGACAATGATCCTAAACACACCAGCAAGTCCACCACCGAATGGCTGAAGAAAAACAAAATGAAGACTTTGGAGTGGCCTAGCCAAAGTCCTGACCTGAATCCTATTGAGATGTTGTGGTATGACCTTAAAAAGGCAGTTCATGCTCGAAAACCCTCTAATGTAACTGAATTAGGACAATTCTGCAAAGATGAGTGGGCCAAAATTCCTCCAGGACGCTGTAAAAGCCTCATTGCACGTTATCGCAAACGCTTGGTTGCAGTTGTTGCTGCTAAGGGTGGCCCAACCAGTTATTAGGTTTAGGGGGCAATCACTTTTTCACACAGGGCCATGATGGTTTGGATTTTTTTCACCTTTAATAATAAACACCTTCATTTACAAATTGCATTTTGTGTTTACTTGTGTTGTCCTTGACTATTGTTTAAATTGGTTTGATGTTCCGAAACACTTAAGTGTGACAAACATGCAAAGGAACAGGAAATGAGGAAGGGGGCAAACACTTTTTCACACCACTGTATATGCAGTAAAGCATGCTTGTTATACTCACTGTCGAACCTAAGGGATTAATCCTCTGCATTGTCTAAAAAGGCTGTTTGATCCTGTCTTAGTTAGTGGAGTCAGGCTGCACATGCTCAGTTTGGTTTGCCTTGCTAGAGAGTTTTTTTTCTTGGGAGAGTGCATGTGATCAGCACAGGGCCAATCGGCATGGTCCAGACAGAGGATCAATGGGTCCTGCATGCTGATAGGACAGCCAGTGCAGTATGAAAACTGCTCCTACAAGCTTTACCCAGGCACTGATAGAATTCACAAGACTGCTATATACTGCTGATGGAAAAAGGTATTTAGCTGTTTATATTCACTAAAATAATTGCATTTCCATGTTCTGTGTACTGTGGGAGACCAAATGTTGTGAATGCAGGGTTTCGTAACACTTTAAATGTTATTTCACAGTACATGTCTCTCTGCGGCTGCTTTGCCGGTTCTTTCTGTTTTGATTTTCAGGTGACAAGCGGCCTGTTGTTGCTAGGAAGATTTACCTCAGACTGCTGGGCAGATCTTTAGTCAGCTGAGCGCTGGGTTGATGACTTTTTTCTATAATACATATCCAATTAAAAAAAAAACAATTTTTTTTTCATCAGTTTAAGCCAATATGTATTCTTCTACATATTTTTGGTAAAAGAAAATGTCCAATAAGCGTATATTGATTGGTAGTAGATTAGGGAAAAGATTTAGGGACTTTTTATTTATTTTTATTGTTTTTACTAGTAATGGCGGGGATCGGCAATTTTTAGCGGCACAGCGTCATTGCGGCAGACAAATCTTCCCTGCCAGTGACACCAATACAGTGGTCAGTGCTATAAAAATCCACTGATCACTGTATAAATGGCACTGGCAGGGAAGGAGTTAACACTAGGGTTAAATGTTCAATAGGAAGGTGCTTTCTAAAGCTGGCCATACACCATACAATTTTCTTATTCAATTTTCTTTAGATTTACCTTCAACTATGTAGTACAAGGGTCTGCCTGATTTCATACAAATTGAAAGGGCTTAGGTTTGACCTCCTATTATATGGTTTTGGTAAATCTAAAGGAAAGTTGTACAAGAAAATTGTATAATGTATGGCCAGGCTAACTGTCAGGGGGACGGACTGACTGGGAGTAGAGGGCGAGCGCTGTTCCTGTTCATTAGGAACAGCTGATCTCTCTCTCCTCCCCAATCATAACGGGGATCTGCCTTGTTTACATAGGTAGATCCCCGTTCTGCCTCTGTGTTGAGCGATCGCGGGTGGCCGGCGGACATCGCGACTGGTGGGCATGTCCATCGGCTCCCGCGCTGTGGGCGCACACCCCCTGTATCTATTACACGAAACGACGTACGCAATAGAGCCACCTTGCCACAGTATATATGCGGTGGGTGGTCTTTAAATGGTTAAAGTGGAACTAAACCCTCCTATCCTTTACAGTTGAGGAAGCTGCCATCTTAGTTAGATCTGCTGTTGCCATGGTACTGCACTCGATCAGTTATGACACTAGCCATTTGAAGGCTTGACATTTCAGTTGAGAGCACAAGCAACTGTGACAGTTATCATTCACAGCATGCCTTTAATGCATACATTTTAAGAAACCAATAAAGACCCATTGCATGTCTGTGCATCCTCGTGCTGCCAATCCCATAGATGTCTATTGGAGCATGCGGCTGCACGAACACAGCCATTGTGTCCCAATGTGACATGTGTGCGGTGCACCAGGGTGCACCAGTTCAGATATCACATTAGGACAAAGTCGCTGTGTCTGTGCAGCAGCATGCCCCAATAGACACCTATGGGGCTGCCAGCACAAGGATGCACAAAACACCAATGTATCCCTTTGTCAGCTAAACATGGCCCTTTACAGGGCACGCAACAAATTGCCCTATTTAAATGGGGCCTAAATCAATGGGTTTAATTCTGCTATAAAGTATGCCTGTCATGACAGAACTATGAAGGTTGTTGTTGCTGACCTCTCTTTTTGAAGATTTGTTCCCTGGCTGTCACACTGATGCTTTAGCCTCAGTTATTTCCAGGTCACTGATCTGGAAACATAGGGATAAATATTTTTGATACTTTACAGACTCAGTTGCAACAAGCTTGTTCTTGGTCTGTAACGATATTAACCACTTGCTTACTGGGCACTTAAACACCCTTCCTGCCCAGACCAATTTTCAGCTTTCGGTGCTCTTACGCTTTGAATCACAATTACTCAGTCATGCAACACTGTACCCAAATGAATTTTTTGTCCTTTTTTTCCCACAAATAGAGCTTTATTTTGGTGGTATTTGATCACCTCAGTGTTTTTTATTTTTTGCGCTATAAATGAAAAAAGTTTTGAAAAAAGACAAATTTTTCTTTGTTTTTGTGATAAAATTAAGCAAATTATTAATTTTTCTTCATAAATTTTGGACACAATTTATACTGCTACATATCTTTGGTAAAAATAACCCAAATTAGTGGATATTATTTGGCCTTTGTGAAAGTTAGAGAGTCTACAAGCTGTGGTGCGAATTATACAAAATTGATCACATCTGACGTACTGGTGGCCTATCTCATTTCTTGTGACCCGAACAAGCCAGGAAAGTACAAATACCCCCAAATGACCCCTTTTTTGAAAGTTGACATTCCAAGGTATTTAGTAAGAGGCATGGTGAGCTTTTTGATGTTGTCATTTTTTCCCACAATTCTTTGCAAAATACATTTTTTTTTAATTTTCTTTTTTTCCCCACAAAATTGTCATTGTAATAGGTTATTTCTCTCACATGGCATGTGTATACCACAAATGACACCCCAAAATAAATTCTGCTACTCCTCCTGAGTATTACGATACCACATGTGTGGGACTTTTCCACAGCCTGGCCAGTGGCCACTTAGAGAGGCCCAACATGCAGGGAGCGTCATCACGTGTTCTAGGAGCATAAATTACACTACCTATTACACTTTTGAAGGCCCTAGAGCACCAGGACAATGACACGTGACACTGACGTGGCACTGATGACAGATGGCACTGATATGTGGCACTGATGACACGTGACACTGATGTGGCACTGGTGACAGATGCCACTAATACGGGGCACTGATGACATGTGACACTGATGACAGATGGCACTAATATGTGGCACTGATGACAGATGGCACTTATACGTGGCACTAATATGTGGCACTGATGAGAGATGGCACTAATACGTGGCACTGATGAGAGATGGCACTAATACGTGGCACTGATGACAGATGGCACTAATACGTGGCCTTGATGACACGTGACACTGATAACAGATGGCACTGATACGTGGCATTGATGACACGTGACACTGATGACAGATGGCACTAATATGTGGCACTGATGACAGATGGCACTAATATGTGGCACTGATGACACGTGACACTGATATGGCACTAATGACAGATGGCACTGTGTGGCACTGATGACACGTGGCACTGATGACAGATGGCACTTATACATGGCACTGGGGACAAATGGCACTGGGGGCAAATGGCACTGGGGGCAGATGGCACTGGGGACAGATGGCACTGGGGACAGGTGGCAGAGGGGACAGGTGGCAGTGGGGACAGATGGCAGCGGGGACAGGTGGAACATTTTTTTTTCTTTCTTTCTTTTTTCTTACTCACGGCTGCTGCAAGCCGTTCATCTCTCCCTCCTCACACGCTGTCTCTGTGTGAGGAGGGAGAGCGGCGCTGAGAGTTGATCTCATATGTTTACATATGAGATCATCTCTCATTGGTCAGGCTGATCGCGCTGTAAACGGCCGCTGTGATTGGCCGTTTACAGCCATCTGTGTCCGAGGGACATGGCTAGCACAGAACTTCCCCGATGCGCGCTCTCAGGAGCACGCATTGCGGAAGTAAATAGGAGGACGTCCTCCCGGCAGGGAGCGCCCGCACTGTAGCCGTCTTTAAGAGGTTAAAGGTGATTGTAAAGTCTTGTTTTTTTCCCTATAAAAAAAGCAAACATGTTATACTTACCTGCTCTGTGCAATGGATTTGCACAGAGCAGCCCAGATCCTCCTCTTCTTGGGTCCTCCCTCCTGTAGAGTGCCCCCCCCCCACAGCAAGCAGCTTGCTATGAGGCCACCCAAACCAAGTCACAGCTCCCTGTGTCCATTCAGACACGGAGCCCCTCTCTCCTGATTGGCTAGCTGACTTTAATTAACAGCAGCAGGAGCCAATACTGTGTCTCAGCCAATCGGGAGGGAGAATCTCGGATGGCTGAGACACTTGTGGATATCGCTGGACAGAGAGGGACCTCAGGTAAGTTTTAGGGGGGCTGAGGGGGGCTGCTGCACACAGAAGGCTTTTTATCTTAATGCATAGAATGCATTAAGATAAAAAAAAAAAAACTTCTGCCTTTACAAGCACTTAAGTTCAGCTTTTTTTTTTTTTTTCTAAATTCCACCTTACTTATGTATCAATATAGCATTAATGTACCTCTTTTGCAGAAAGGAAAAAGCTTTCTATTTTTCCCAGACCAGACCTTAACTCGGCATCCAGTTTGATCTATGGAAAACTTCTACATTATTTTCTGGACGACCCTTAGTTTGTGAAAACCAGTAAGACACAGGAAGAAGTTTACTAACTGACTCATTAACACACACCCTGCACCTACCCTCCCCCTCCAGGAGACTGCTTCCACCCACCTCTGCAGATTCATGCATTTCCAATGCAATCAGTGATCACCATTCTCACTAAACACTCAGTCATCAATTTTTTTTCTACCTTACTTTCATCTTGCATAGATCATTTATTTGTCAGAGTGTGCAGGAGCTGAGCGATCAGATAACAGCATATGTAGATAGAGCTGTGTTATTGAAAACAGGAAAAGTGTGTCCTCAAAGTATGTAAAGCTTGCATAAACTATACAATCTGATTGTACAATCTTCTTTGAATCTGCCATCAACTATGTAATGCAAGGGCCTGTCTGAATGGATAGATGGCGTGTCCTCTTACTTTAAAGTTTTGGTAAACCTAAAGGAGATTGTACAGAGATTGTATAGTGTATGGCCAGCAATATACACATAAAATGAGCTAGTGCACTTTTGAGCATTAATTGTTAACGCCACCTCAAACACAGAAGCAAACAGACATTTTGCCATGTGAAAAAATAAGTGGTAAATGCAGCAAAATGCGCAGTATAAAATGTGTAAACCGCAACACACCAAAATGTCCCATAAGCTACTTTGCCATGTGTTTTGAAATCAATGGGCTGTGCTATGCATAATGTGTAAGAAATTAGCCAACAAAACATGCGCTCCCACTACGCTAGGTGTGAATGGGGCCTAAAAGTGAAATTGGTAAGTTTACACAATGAGGCTCAATTTACATTTGTGCTTTGCCGCATTTTTTGCGAACACACTACAAACACACATCGTATTTGCATTGCCGTTGTAAATGTAAATGGCACCCCAAACATGGGTAGCAGGCGTACGTTTGCCATGTGACAAATGCGATGCAAATGCACCAAAAAGCGAGGTAAAAAGGCACCACAAAAAAAGTTCTGGAGCTTTTTTGGGGCGATTGTGATCAAGTGAATAGGCTGCCCTATGTCTAATGAGAGAAAACGCTCCAAAATGCCCCGAAAAGATGTGTGTGGGAATGTGAGTTCCTGCTATGTGAAGATGTGAACAGGGCCTGAGAGCTGAGTGTTTCCATCCACTCCTATGTACTTGTATAAAGCTGGCCACAAACTATGCAATCCGATAGTACAATCTCTGTACAAGTTCATTTAGTTTTAAGAAAACTATGTAATAGGAGAACACACCTGAACAATCTATTCAATTTGTATGAATACAAATGAATATGGAAGCAAAAAAACATTTTTCAAAAACTCAAATAAACAGATGACATTTCTAAGGTGCTATAGTCGAAGGGGTTGTAAATGTAAAAGTTTTTTCACCTTAATGCATTCTATGCATTAAGGTGAAAAAACATCTGACAATGCCGGCCCCCCCAGGCCCCCCGTTTTACTTACCTGACCCCTTGAAAGTCCTGTGCTCGCCCCCGACGTCCTCTTCGCCGCTCACCCTGGCCGTTGATTGTCTAGAGTGGATGGATTGAAAGCAGCGCAGCCATTGGCTCGCGCTTCTGTCAATCACATCCAATGACGCAGCGCGCCGGGGCGGCGGGCTGAGTGATACAGTGAGCGGCTAAGGCCGCCAGCTGTATCACGGGAGCGCGCCTGCAAGCACTCCACACTATGCGAGGGAGCTCGCATGAAGTTGTGGAGTCCTTGCGGGAGGGAGCCGAGACAGCCGCCGAGGGACCCCAGAAGACCAGGTTCGGGGCCACTCTGTGCAAAACGAGCTGCACAGTGGAGGTAAGTATAGCATATTTGTTATTTAAAAAGAAATAATTTTTTTCCTTTAGTGACCCTTTAAGTTAAGTGAGAGATAAGCATCAGTGGGATTACAAAAAATGTATTATGAGAAGTCAAATTCTGTCTGAAAAGGTGAACTTAGCCTTTAACCCCCCTGGCGGTATTCCCGAGTCTGGCTCGGGTGGGAACTTCAGTACCAAAAGCGATAACCCCGAGCCAGACTCGGACTTGCATTGCAGGATACAGGGGGAAGTTACTTACCTTTTCCCCTGGATCCTGCGATGTCTCCCCGCTGTGTGAGCGAGCCGTCTGCTCGCTTGATTTACACAGTGCCCGAGTGCCGCTGATCTCCGTTCCCTGCGACGTTACGACGCATGGGAGCGGAGATCGGCGCCAAATTCAAAAAAGTTAAAAAACACAAAACACATATACAGATTACAGTACTGTATACAAAAAATACACATCCCCTTTGTCCCTATTGGTCTGCCCAGTGCACTGCATATCATTTTATATAATAAATAGATTTTTTTCTGCCTGGAAACTGGAGATTGTCCATAGCAACCAAAAAGTGTCCCTTTATGTCAAAAGTGGTTTTAGACCAGCTAGAAAACAACGATAATAAATTAGAATCACAATTTATCATCAAACACTAAATTTAATGACAGCGACTATTCTGGAACTAAGCACATTTCAGTGTTTTTGATTTGATTACATTATTGAATTATTTTTATATATATTTTTATTATATTATAATTTATGATTTTGTGTTTCAAACTTTATCATACCCGGGATGTCTACTAGACTCTGGTTCGGACAGATTTAAGTGAGTTATTCATAAGAATTGCATGCCTACAATATAAAAACGCCAAATTTCCATGCAAAATAATTGTACCGCTTTCAGCACTAAATTCCAAACATAATCATACCGCCAGGGAGGTTAAAGATAGTCACAGCCAGAAAGCTAGCATTTTCATTAGGAGGAAAGCAATGTTAGCCACTATACCTCTGTCTTGATAGGTGTACTTTAACCACTTAAGGTCCGCCCTATAGCAGTTTTACTGCTACAGGGCGGAACTTCTGCGCGGGATCACATATATATACATAATCCGGCTCTTCCGGGTAGCGGGTGCGAATGCGGCTCACTCCCACGGTGTTCACGGTGTTCATTGCCCCCTGATAGTAACCCCTTCCCAACCAGTGTCAATAGCACAGTGACAATGCATATTTTTTGGAACTGATCACTGTATTAGTGTCACCGGTCCCCAAAAAGTGTCAAAAGTGTCAGAATGTCCGCCACAATATCGAAGTCCCGCTATAAGTCGCTGATGGCGATTTACTAGTAAAAAATAAATAAAAATATCCCATAGTTTGCAGATGCTATAACTTTTGCGCAAACCAAATATTCACGTATTGGGATTTTATTTACCAAAAATATGTAGCAGGATACATAATGGCCTAAATTAATGAAGAAATTTGATTTTTTCAATTTTCTTAATAGATATGTTTTATAGCAGAATGTAAAATATGTTTTATTTCTTTTAAATTGTTGGTCTTTTTTTGTTTAAAGCGCAAAAAATTAAATACGCAGAGGTGATTAACTAGTTACCGCTAGTTATATTAGCTAACTAGTAAACTAGTTATATATATATATATATATATATATATATATATATATATATATATATATATTTTAGTAAAAGAAAGCTATATTTGGGTGAAGAAAATGATAAAAAATTTGTTTGGGTACAGTGTAGCATGACTGCGCAATTGTCATTCAAAGTGCGACAGTGCTGAAAGCTGAAAAATGGCCTGGGCAGGAAGTAGGCAAGTGGTTAAATACCACAAAAAATAAGCTCTATTTGTGAGAAAAAAGGGAAATACATTTTATTTGGGTACAGTGTTGCATGACTGCGCAATTGTCAGTTAAATTAACGCAGTGCCGTATTGCAAAAAATTGCCTGGTCAGGAAGGGAGGTAAATCTTCCAGTGGGCAAGTGGTTAGAGAATGCAGTTTATGCTCTAAGGAGTTATCATTGGAAACCCCTTATGAATTACCGTATTTATCGGCGTATAACACGCACCTTTTTCCACTTAAAATCAGGGGAAAATCGTGGGTGCGTGTTATACGCCGATACCCGCCGATCTCCCGCTGATTTTTTTCTTCGGGGAGCGAGTGGAGCCGATAATCCGAAAGCCGAGTGTATTTTCGGCTATTTTTGGCTATTTTCGGCTCCTCTCGCAGTTCCGCCCACCTCCACTGATTGCGAGAGGAGCCGAGCGCCGACAACATAAAGAAATCCAAGTTCGGCTATTTTCGGCTCCTCTCGCAGTCCCGCCCCTGTCTGCGAGCAGGGCCGAGACTAGCCAAACTCGGATTCCTGTATGTTGTCAGCACTCGGCTCCTCTCGCAATCAGTGGAGGTGGGCGGAACTGCGAGAGGAGCCGAAAATAGCCGAAAATACACGCGGCTTTCGATATGTCACGCGGCGCTCGTCCTCCCACTCGGCGCCAAATTTAAATGGGCAACGCTCCAAATATACAGGGCAACGCTGCAAATGTACTGGGCAAGCCTGCAAAGGCACTGGGCAAGGCTGCACTGGGCAAGGCTGTACTGGGCAAGGCTTCAATAGCACTGGACAAGGCTGCACTGGGCAAGGCTGCAAATGCACTGGGCAAGGCTGCAAATGCACTGGACAAGGCTGCACTGGCACTGGGCAAGGCTGCAAATGCACTGGGCAAGGCTGCACTGGGCAAGGCTGCAAGGATGGACAGGGCTGCACTGGGCAAAGCTGCAAGGATGGACAAGGCTGCAGATGGACACTGGACAAGGCTGCAATGATGGGCATTTAAATGTAAGTTTTTTTTCCTTAAACTTCCCTCCTTAAAATTTTTTTCCTTAATATTCCCTCCTAAACTTGGGGTGCGTGTTATACGCCGGCGCGTGTTATACGCCGATAAATACGGTAATAAGTGACTGATGAGGACAGCTTTTGCTCTGCAGGAACTGAACACTTGACTGGGAAGCCAGCTATAGCAGTAAGTTCTGCTGGTGTGTAAGAAACATCCTAACATGTCTCTGGCAGCCTGAACCATTATACGGCAATAGAACGCCGTATCCTTTAACTGAGTCACAAAGCTTATGGTGTATGAGGTCTGCCTGTGCATGACGTAACTCCGAGAGCTATTTTTATTTTTGCTGCAGGAAAGATCTATGGATTGTGCTTCCTCAATAATTTAATGGGATACTATTATTGGACCCATGTGATTTCCATTGGAAATGGGACAATCTGAGATGTGGCTGGATTTTCAAAGTGGGAAAAGAAGAAAAAAACAATTAACCATAAAAAATGATTTGAATTTATTGAGGCCAATTTTATACCCGGTACAGGTTTTTTTTTTTCATGTTTGATGTTGATAAACATGAATATACTTACAGTATAATATCCACTAATATACTAATGGCAATATAAAATAGAGTTTTTTGTATATTAACTACTGTATATGTTTGCTTTTGGACGACATGCTGGCATAGAAAAGAGTCTGAGAATATTCATAGCAGTTTGCGGTTTCTGATCCTGACCTCTAAAAGCTGTTGGTTGTTCCAGAACCCAAAACATAAGAAGAAATGTGGGGAACTATTACACACTCAAATTTCCATATAAATGTTATCATTGTTAAATACTCTTTATAAATACATTCATTCTCCCTCCCCATGATATGACATTTGAAAAAACAATTGTCATAAATCTCCTGGGAGAATCATATCGGTTGGTAAGCCATGCAAACAGTAACATATACACTTACCAGCCACTTTATTAGGTACACCTTGCTAGTACTTGGTTGGACCCCCTTTTTCCTTCAGAACTGCCTTAATTCTTTGTGGCATAGATTTAACAAGGTGTTGGAAACATTCCTCAGATATTTTGGTCCATATTGACATCATAGCATCACGCAGTTGCTGCAGATTTGTTGGCTGCACATCCATGATGCAAATCTCCCATTTCACCACATCCCAAAGGTGCTCTATTGGATTGAGATCTGGTGACTGTGGAGGCCATTGGAGTACAGGGAACTCATTGGGGCTGATTTACTAAGATGAATGCGCTGTGCTGGTTCAGACCTTAATTGGTGTGCCAGATAAATTATTAATTGAGCGTATGAACCGGCGCACACATAAGCGCAACACATAATATGCCGGCACACAGCGATAATAATATGCCATTGATAATAGCGCATGCCGTTATCATTAACAGTCCATTCACACAGGGGCAACACGACTTCCAGCACGACTTGGGGCGACTTACAACACGACTTGGGGCGACTTTACAACACGATTTGGGGCAACTTACAACACGACTTTAAGTCGCCCCCAGGCCAGGCGACTTTAACCGCTTCAGCAACGGGCCATTTTTCACCCTTCCTTACCAGAGCACTTTTTGCGATTCGGCACTGCGTCGCTTTAACTAACAATTGCGCGGTCGTGCGACGTTACACCCAAACAAAATTGACGTCCTTTTTTTTCCCACAAATAGAGCTTTCTTTTGGTGCTATTTGATCACCTCTGCGGTTTTTATTTTTTGCGCTATAAACAAAAGAAGAGCGACAATTTTGAAAAAAAACACAATATTTTTTACTTTTTGCTATAATAAATATCCCATTTTTTTTTAAAAAAAATATTTTTTTCCTCAGTTTAGGCCGATACGTATTCTTCTACATATTTTTGGTAAAAAAAATCACAATAAGCGTATATTGATCGGTTTGCGCAAAAGTTATAGCGTCTACAAAATAGGGGATAGATTTGTCGAATTTTTTTTTTTTTTTTTACTAGTAATGGCGGCGATCTGTGATTTTTTTTTTCGTGACTGCGACATTGCGGCGGACACTTCGGACACTTTTGACACATTTTTGGAACCATTCACATTTACACAGCGATCGTTGCTATAAAATTGCATTGATTACTGTGTAAATGTGACTGGCAGGGAAGGGGTTAACACTAGGGGGCGCTGCAGGGGTTAATGTGTTCCCTATAGAAGTGATTCTAACTGTGGGAGGGGGGGACTCACAAGGGGAGGAGACCGATCAGTGATCCTCCGTACTGGGATCACATGATCGGTCTCCTCGCCACTGACAGGACGTGGAGCTGTGTGTTTACACACACAGCTCCGCGGTCCCGCACGGTCCCGTTGTTTTAACAGGCAATCGCGGGTGCCCGGCGGACATCGCGGCCGCCGGGCACTCGCACCGGGTCCCGAGCGATGCCGCGGGCGCGTGCGCGCCCCCCCAGGCGGCCGGGAATGCGAGGACGTCATATGACGCCCGCCCAGGATGGGAGTTCCACCTTGTGGGCGTCATATGACTATACGCCGGTATTGAAGTGGTTTAATAAAAAAAAAAAAAAAAAACGGCATGGGTTTCCCTCCAAGAACATACCAGGCCCTTCAGGTCTGGTATGGATATTAAGGGGAACCCCGCGCCAAAAAAATAAAAAATGGTGTGGGGGTCCCCCTCAAAATCCATACCAGGCCCTTCAGGTCTGGCATGGATTTTAAGTGGAACCCCGCACCAAAAAATAAAATAAAAATGGCGTGGGGGTCCCCCTCAAAATCCATACCAGACCCTTATCCGACCACGCAACCTGGCAGGCCGCAGGAAAAGAGGGGAGGGACGAGAGAACGCCCCCCCCCCTCCTGAACCGTACCAGACCACATGCCCTCAACTTTGGAAGGGATGCTTTGGGGTCCCCCCCAAAGCACCTTGTCCCCATGTTGATGAGGACAAGGGCCTCATCCCCACAACCCTGGCCGGTGGTTGTGGGGGTCTTCGGGCGGGGGCTTATCGGAATCTGGAACCCCCCTTTAACAAGGGGACCCCCAGATCCCGGCCTCCCCCCTGTGTGAAATGGTATGGTGTTGTCCTAAAAAGGGTTTGGGGACCTGGGTCCTGCCCCAGGGGACACGTATCAATGCAAAAAAAGTTTTAAAAGCGGCCGTTTTTTGGGGAGCAGTGATTTTAATAAGGCTTAAAGTGAAACAATAAAAGTGTAATATTCCTTTAAATTTCGTACCTGGGGTGTGTGTATAGTATGCCTGTAAAGGGGTGCATGTTTCCTGTGCTTAGAACTGTCCCTGCACAAAGTGTCATTTCTGCAGGAAAAAAAAGTCATTTAAAAGCACTGGCGGCTATAATGAATTGTCGGCTCCCCGTAATACAGAGAACAGTCATTGAACGTCATTGATAAAAAAAAAATAAATAAAGCGTGGGGGGCCCCCCAAATTCAATTACCAAGCCCTTCAGGTCTGGTATGGATATTAAGGGGAACCCCACATCAAATTAAAAAAAAAAATGACGTGGGGTTCCCCCCAAATATCCATACCAGACCCTTTAGGTCTGGTATGGATTTTAAGGGGAACTCCACGCCAAATTTAATAAAAAAATGGTGTGGAGTTCCCCCAAAAATCCATACCCTTTATCCAAACACGCAACCTGGCAGGCCGCAGGAAAAGAGGGGGGGGAGAGAGCGCACCCCCCCCTCCTGAACCGTACCAGGCCACACGCCCTCAACATGAGGAGGATGTCCCCATGTTGATGAGGACAAGGGCCTTATCCCCACAACCCTGGCCGGTGGTTGTGGGGGTCTGCGGGTGGGGGGCTTATCGGAATCTGGAAGCCCCCTTTAACAAGGGGACCCCCAGATCCCGGCCCCCCCCTGTGTGAAATGGTAAGGGGGTACAAAAGTACCCCTACCATTTCACCAAAAAAGTCACAAAAAGTGACAAAAGTGTTAAAAATGACAAGAGCCAGTTTTTGACAATTCCTTTATTTAAGTCTTCTTCTTTCCATCTTCTTCCTTCTTCTTTCCTTCATCCTTCAGTTTCCTCCTCTAGCTTCTTCTTCCTCCATCTTCTTCTTCCTCCGATTCTCTGCCTCTTGCTCCGGTGTTCTCGTCCGGCATCTTCCTCCACGGAGTCTCTTCTTCCTCGCTTCGTTCTCGGGCCGCTCCGCATCAATGGGAGGCTCCCGCTGTGTGACGCTTCTCTTCTTCTGACAGTTCTTATATAATGGAGGGCGGGACCACCTGGTAATCCCGCCCACCTCTGACGCACAGGGCAGCGAGTAAGAAGAGACGCCGTGCCGGACGAGAACACCGTAATGGACCTACTCCAATGACCACTGATTTAACCTGTTACTGCAGGTGTCACACATTTATTCTCTGCAGTAGTGTGTATACGTCTTTAACATACATACAAAATAATGGCCTGCCTATCTTAACGCAACACAATCCTGTTATCCTGTTTTTGGGAACATATTACTTTTAAAGCTTTTTGTGTGGTGAGTGACTGAAACATGTTATGTTATAAACTTCTTCATGTTCAAATTTTCTTTTTTTTGTGGGGGGGGGGGGGGGTGTTAAGCTCTTGACTCACTTTTTTTTGGAGTGATGGCAGTGGCCACCATGACCAGAATTCTATTGTATTTCAGGGGGGGGGGGGGGTGGGGGTTCTGGATCCCCTCTGCCCCTGGTTGCAACAAGTATTTTTAATGCAGAGCACATGGCATAATGAGCTGGTGAAACCTTTCACGACAGAGTTGTGCAGGAAATGCTCCACCATATCACATCTGTACTTTGTCACTCAATGTAGTGTCATATGTCCCTAAGCACAGGGGGCAGATGAGGAATATTAAACACCATATCAGATTAAAGTAACTTCCCTGTGCAGCTCTGCACTGAAGTATGTACCTGCCACCTTTCAGTTGTATAAACTTTACATTAAAAGTGTGATAGAGGGTAGCAGCAAGTTGTGATAGTGGTGCTAATGTGGGACAAGTAGGTAAGGGTTTGTGTGCACCAAAACGTGCATTTGGGGTTGGGCACCAGCAGGTATGCCACTGTTTAAACACTAACTTCTCTAAGTCTCTACCCACTGCTTCCTAACATTATAATGAACATAACTGAGAAAGAGGAAGGGTGGTTGCTGGAAACATTTCCTCTATAGTTTCTGTTTTTAAATCAACTGAAGTTCAAAGTTTACACTAACAGTCTATAAACCACTGTCTCATAACTTTCATTATTTACAAGGGGGTTGATAAAATAGTACAGACACAGAACAATGAAATTTAAAGGAGCAAGGTCATCTTTTGCTTTCAGAAAAGCTTTACCCCTCATCTTTAGAGTTATGCATTGAGGTAGTGTGTGTAGTCCCTCCCTAGTAGTTTATAATAGTTTATTCTGGTCTGGGTGTAAATACAACAGCAGAAACTCCATGGACAGGACATGTGGCTCAGTACTCTCCCAGTCTACTTCCTGAAAACTCCCCTTTCTAAAGATATAAAAGTCCTCCAATCTGGGGTTTCTGGCCCAGCTAGCAGGGAAAGAGAGTGATGTACATAAATAACTCTATGACAGTAAAAATACAGCCACTTACAATTACAGACAGTAGAGGGCAGCACAGTATTATTGTATTGGAATATTGGAACATAATAAGTGAACTATGTTTGTGCTATAGGTATACTATGGAGTTGATTTACTAAATGCAAATCCACTTTGCACTGCAAGTGCACTTGGAAGTGCAGTCGCTGTAGATCTGAGGGGGAAGATGTGAAATGAGGGGAAGCTTTGCTGATTTTATCATTCAATCATGTACAAGCAAAAATGCTGTTTTTTATTTTCCTTGCATGTCCCCCTCAGATCTACAGCGACTGTGCTTCCAAGTGCACTTGTAGTGCAAAGTGGATTTGCCTTTAGTAAATAACCCCCTATATGTCTTGCGGTTTTCTTAAAGGATAAATACACCTTATTAAAAAAATAAAAATAATTTATTATTATTGTTTTTTTTTTCTAAGGAGCCTGCAGAGCCCACGATCAGCAGATGTGTAGCTCCTTCAGATTCTTAGGATAGCTGTTTGTGCGAACCTCGTATGGGCAAGCAGTTTCCTGAGAGCAGGAAAATCAATGTGTAGGCAGGTGCAGTCTACTTTTTCTCTACTTTCTCTACTGCATGTGACTTCTTTCCTCTTTTTTTGCTCTTTCCTTAATGGTTTTCTGGGTCACTGGGGAAGCTATTCTGCTGCCGCCCCATGTGACTCTGGTGGCCATCTTGGGTCAGACAGAGCCTCTTTAAGGCCCTGGCTCCCAGGGTTGGCACGCATTTGTGAGCTGGTAGTGTAGGGACAGGCACCCTGCTTTTTAGAGACAGCACTAGTGGTAGTGGTAGGGAATAGGGTTGTAATTCCTTTGACTTCACCCTTGGACACAAGACAGCCAGGCCCAATTTCTGTTCTCTTAACTGTTGTGAAAAGATAGATACTGTGCTGTCTAAAAATAGAAATAAAAAATGTATGTGTTTTGTATATGCATCAACATACATATATCTTATAAAGTAAAAAAAGTTAATCTTGTGAATATACAGTTCAACGACAATGTTGCACATGCAACACTGAAACCTAGTGAAATAACAACCAAAAGTGCTTTAAAACAGTTATCATTGGATACATAAATCAATTCAATATAAAGTGACTTGTGCACTCCAAACTACTTATAGTAAAATGAAGCAAATGCAGTATCAAAAAATGTATTAAAAAAATAAACTGTTCATAAAAAAGTGAGTAAATTGCCAATTCAGAGTGTCCATCCATACCCTTGGTGTTGCAGTGTCTCCATGCAAAAACAATAAAAGTGCCAGTGCTCCACTGCTGAGTCTTAAATGAAATAAATGGCCGCTTACCAAAGGCTCAGATCCACAAGGGATCGTAAGCACATATCAAATATCCAGATGGAATGGATGTCGCTCCTTATGAACGTCTCACCAATACATTAGCATGAAAGCTCATGGATGTAAGGAGTTAAAATCAAGAGAAGAACTCATAATGCATTATCCTTTAAGATAACAAAGTGTTTAATAAAAATTGCACTTACAGAGTATCAATGGATTCAGAGCAAACAATCTTTTTTCTATTCTCTTAATTGACCCTGTTAGTCCGGCTGATACCTGCTGTCTTCATGTTATTTGAAACCTGAGTGTACCTGGTTGGGCAGTCTTCCCACGAGTTTGTTGTAAACTGTTGCCGCATTACTTCAATACAAGACTTCCTTTGCATCTGACTGTGTGTAAATTATTACTTCCGCTCCCCCCGGGACCCCACCTACAAATGTACTACGAAGATGCTCACCAGCGCCCTTGCACCTCATTAAAAACTACAAGCCATCAGCTGCAATGCATAATGGTATTTGTAGGCATTCATTTACAGGAAACTGTGAATAAATGAAGCGTCTGTGTGGGTGGAGCTTTGCAGGGCTGCACTGTTTTCAAATAGTGACAGCGGGTACCGGGAGAAGATCCCCAGCCCACTGTCACAGGTAGGGAGGAGGAGAGGCTCTGGATGCTGAAACATGTTGGAACGAGACTGGTGGAACGAGAAACGTGACCCAAAAGTGAACTTATCCTTTAAGTTGCCCTTGCAGTCCTATTTCCACAGTTTGGTCTACTTGGGAGTCTGTTAATTTCCTAATTTTGCTTTGAACACATGCCAAATAAAAAGCTAGTAAATGCACTTTGTTATGTCTCGCTTAAATTGTTTGGCCATTAACCTAAAATGACTTAACTTTACAGCTGTGGTTTACTTTTTTGGTTAATAAACTCTTATTTCACATGGTTCTTTCATATTTTGCCTAAACTAGAAATGCTTTGTAAAAAAAAAAAACATATGCTAAATTGCTTTCACATAAAATACTTCCGAATTTAAAATTTTGGAAGGAATTGCCACAGTAAATTATGTTTGAACAGTTGTCTGTATCTTTGTATAATTTGGGCCCATTTAGAGTTCAGTTTACTTATTTATTGTATTATCCATACAGATCTGAACTGAGCTAACCTATTGTAATATAAACTTAGCGCTTTAATACATTTTTGCACAGACAAGTTATTCTACATATAAGAATGCAGAAATACTTAAATACATAAATACAAATGTGGTGTCTAAATCAAGGCAAGCAGATAGGTAAACACTGTGCTACAATGTGAGCCCATGGGAAGACAGTGCTTGAGATAGAAGAAAATCAAGAAAGTGCATCCACTGGGACCTAGTGCCTTAGCAGCTGCATACAGGTGACAGCAAGAGTTGTTAGATGTCAGCTCAAGACAAGGCAAACACATTTACAATTCACAGAAATTTATATTAATACATTTTACCCATGGAAAGGTCAGAAAAATATGTAATTCAACCAGTTGGCTCCAGAGGGAATGTTAATTCTTCTAAATGTTCCTCTTGGGTTACAGAAACCCAACCTGTTACATAAGGCTATCACAGCAAGTCCTAGCACCTACATCCTCGTGGGATAATGGAAAATGGATAATGTGACAGCAGCATAAGTGTTGCTGATATAAAAGGGCAAAAAGTGAGTCTAGGGCACATAAAATGTTCAAGTGTACTAAGGGAAAAAAAAAAAAAATCATCCTATAGAAAACTAAATGAAGAGAGGATTAAGGCATAACTGCACTGATAAAAAACATTAGTCCCCATGTATTCCTGATTTTAGACTTCAGGCCAATGATCCTCTAAGGCAGGGGTAGTGAATTAACCACTTAAGGACCGGAGGGATTTACCCCCTTAACCACTTCAATACCGCGTCATTGTCATTAGGGATGGGCCCGGTGCTCGATGCGAACCCACGTTCGCATCGAGCACCGGGCGTTCGCTCGCTCGGCGAGCCCAGAACTATTTTGGCCGCTCGCATCACGTTCGTGTGATGCGAGCGGCCCCGCAATGCATTGCGGCCGGCGCGGCCGGCGCAGTGCATTGCTGGCTGATGATTGGCCAAGCATGCACTGTGACCCCGCATGCTTGGCCAATCACAGCCCCGGAAACTCGAAGAGCCATAATTGGCTACAGGCAGGACGCCTGTAGCCAATTACAGCTCAGGGGCTGTAGTACACGCCCCCCCCCTATAAAAGGCCGCCACGCCGTCTGCGCCGGTCACATGCTGTTCCGGCGCAGATTGAGCAGGCTAGATCTGTGACACTCTGCTGGATTTAGTTAGGTAGAGAGATTCACTTACAGAGATTGAGTTAGATAGATTCAGTTACAAAGATTGATTGAGAAAGAGGGGCTTGTAGTGTGTTCGTGGCAGGCAGGCAGAGCTCCTATATTTTGTTACCAGAAGCACCTATAGGACTTGTAGTGTGTTCGTGGCAGGCAGGCAGAGCTCCTATATTTTGTTACCAGAAGCACCTATAGGACTTGTAGTGTGTTCGTGGCAGGCAGGCAGAGCTCCTATATTTTGTTACCAGAAGCACCTATAGGACTTGTAGTGTGTTCGTGGCAGGCAGGCAGAGCTCCTATATTTTGTTCCCAGAAGCACCTATAGGACTTGTAGTGTGTTCGTGGCAGGCAGGCAGAGCTCCTATATTTTGTTCCCAGAAGCACCTATAGGACTTGTAGTGTGTTCGTGGCAGGCAGGCAGAGCTCCTATATTTTGTTCCCAGAAGCACCTATAGGACTTGAAGTGTGTTAGTCCCATCACACACACAGAGCTATATTTTGTTCCCAGAAGCACCTATAGGACTTGAAGTGTGTTAGTCCCATCACACACACAGAGCTATATTTTGTTCCCAGAAGCACCTATAGGACTTGAAGTGTGTTAGTCCCATCACACACACAGAGCTATATTTTCTTCCCAGAAGCACCTATAGGACTTGAAGTGTGTTAGTCCCATCACACACACAGAGCTATATTTTGTTCCCAGAAGCACCTATAGGACTTGAAGTGTGTTTGTCCCATCACACACACAGAGCTATATTTTCTTCCCAGAAGCACCTATAGGACTTGAAGTGTGTTAGTCCCATCACACACACAGAGCTATATTTTGTTCCCAGAAGCACCTATAGGACTTGAAGTGTGTTAGTCCCATCACACACACAGAGCTATATTTTCTTCCCAGAAGCACCTATAGGACTTGAAGTGTGTTAGTCCCATCACACACACAGAGCTATATTTTGTTCCCAGAAGCACCTATAGGACTTGAAGTGTGTTAGTCCCATCACACAGACCTTTATTTTCTTCCCAGAAGCACCTATAGGACTTGAAGTGTGTTAGTCCCATCACACACACAGAGCTATATTTTGTTCCCAGAAGCACCTATAGGACTTGAAGTGTGTTAGTCCCATCACACACACAGAGCTATATTTTGTTCCCAGAAGCACCTATAGGACTTGAAGTGTGTTAGTCCCATCACACACACAGAGCTATATTTTGTTCCCAGAAGCACCTATAGGACTTGAAGTGTGTTAGTCCCATCACACACACAGAGCTATATTTTGTTCCCAGAAGCACCTATAGGACTTGAAGTGTGTTAGTCCCATCACACACACAGAGCTATATTTTGTTCCCAGAAGCACCTATAGGACTTGAAGTGTGTTAGTCCCATCACACACACAGAGCTATATTTTGTTCCCAGAAGCACCTATAGGACTTGAAGTGTGTTAGTCCCATCACACAGACCTTTATTTTGTTCCCAGAAGCACCTATAGGACTTGAAGTGTGTTAGTCCCATCACACACACAGAGCTATATTTTGTTCCCAGAAGCACCTATAGGACTTGAAGTGTGTTAGTCCCATCACACACACAGAGCTATATTTTGTTCCCAGAAGCACCTATAGGACTTGAAGTGTGTTAGTCCCATCACACACACAGAGCTATATTTTGTTCCCAGAAGCACCTATAGGACTTGAAGTGTGTTAGTCCCATCACACACACAGAGCTATATTTTGTTCCCAGAAGCACCTATAGGACTTGAAGTGTGTTAGTCCCATCACACACACAGAGCTATATTTTGTTCCCAGAAGCACCTATAGGACTTGAAGTGTGTTAGTCCCATCACACACACAGAGCTATATTTTGTTCCCAGAAGCACCTATAGGACTTGAAGTGTGTTAGTCCCATCACACACACAGAGCTATATTTTGTTCCCAGAAGCACCTATAGGACTTGAAGTGTGTTAGTCCCATCACACACACAGAGCTATATTTTGTTCCAGAAGCACCTATAGGACTTGAAGTGTGTTAGTCCCATCACACACACAGAGCTATATTTTGTTCCCAGAAGCACCTATAGGACTTGAAGTGTGTTAGTCCCATCACACACACAGAGCTATATTTTGTTCCCAGAAGCACCTATAGGACTTGAAGTGTGTTAGTCCCATCACACACACAGAGCTATATTTTGTTCCCAGAAGCACCTATAGGACTTGAAGTGTGTTAGTCCCATCACACACACAGAGCTATATTTTGTTCCCAGAAGCACCTATAGGACTTGAAGTGTGTTAGTCCCATCACACACACAGAGCTATATTTTGTTCCCAGAAGCACCTATAGGACTTGAAGTGTGTTAGTCCCATCACACACACAGAGCTATATTTTGTTCCCAGAAGCACCTATAGGACTTGAAGTGTGTTAGTCCCATCACACACACAGAGCTATATTTTGTTCCCAGAAGCACCTATAGGACTTGAAGTGTGTTAGTCCCATCACACACACAGAGCTATATTTTGTTCCCAGAAGCACCTATAGGACTTGAAGTGTGTTAGTCCCATCACACACACAGAGCTATATTTTGTTCCCAGAAGCACCTATAGGACTTGAAGTGTGTTAGTCCCATCACACACACAGAGCTATATTTTGTTCCCAGAAGCACCTATAGGACTTGAAGTGTGTTAGTCCCATCACACACACAGAGCTATATTTTGTTCTCAGAAGCACCTATAGGACTTGAAGTGTGTTAGTCCCATCACACACACAGAGCTATATTTTGTTCCCAGAAGCACCTATAGGACTTGAAGTGTGTTAGTCCCATCACACACACAGAGCTATATTTTGTTCCCAGAAGCACCTATAGGACTTGAAGTGTGTTAGTCCCATCACACACACAGAGCTATATTTTGTTCCCAGAAGCACCTATAGGACTTGAAGTGTGTTAGTCCCATCACACAGACCTTTATTTTCTTCCCAGAAGCACCTATAGGACTTGAAGTGTGTTAGTCCCATCACACACACAGAGCTATATTTTGTTCCCAGAAGCACCTATAGGACTTGAAGTGTGTTAGTCCCATCACACACACAGAGCTATATTTTGTTCTCAGAAGCACCTATAGGACTTGAAGTGTGTTAGTCCCATCACACACACAGAGCTATATTTTGTTCCCAGAAGCACCTATAGGACTTGAAGTGTGTTAGTCCCATCACACACACAGAGCTATATTTTGTTCCAGAAGCACCTATAGGACTTGAAGTGTGTTAGTCCCATCACACACACAGAGCTATATTTTGTTCCCAGAAGCACCTATAGGACTTGAAGTGTGTTAGTCCCATCACACACACAGAGCTATATTTTGTTCCCAGAAGCACCTATAGGACTTGAAGTGTGTTAGTCCCATCACACACACAGAGCTATATTTTGTTCCCAGAAGCACCTATAGGACTTGAAGTGTGTTAGTCCCATCACACAGAGCTCCTCTATTTTCTTTGCAGAAGCACCCATAGGACTTCTAGTGTGTTAGTGGCATCACACAGAGCTCCTATATATTCTTCTCAGCAGCACCCACAGGACTTCTAGTGTGTTAGTGGCATCACACAGAGCTCCTCTATTTTCTTTGCAGAAGCACCCACAGGACTTCTAGTGTGTTAGTGGCATCACACAGAGCTCCTCTATTTTCTTTGCAGAAGCACCCACAGGACTTCTAGTGTGTTAGTGGCATCACACAGAGCTCCTCTATTTTCTTTGCAGAAGCACCCATAGGACTTCTAGTGTGTTAGTGGCATCACACAGAGCTCCTCTATTTTCTTTGCAGAAGCACCCACAGGACTTCTAGTGTGTTAGTGGCATCACACAGAGCTCCTTTATTTTCTTTGCAGAAGCACCCACAGGACTTCTAGTGTGTTAGTGGCATCACACAGAGCTCCTCTATTTTCTTTGCAGAAGCACCCACAGGACTTCTAGTGTGTTAGTGGCATCACACAGAGCTCCTCTATTTTCTTTGCAGAAGCACCTATAGGACTTGAAGTGTGTTAGTCCCATCACACAGACCTTTATTTTCTTCCCAGAAGCACCTATAGGACTTGAAGTGTGTTAGTCCCATCACACAGAGCTCCTCTATTTTCTTTGCAGAAGCACCCATAGGACTTCTAGTGTGTTAGTGGCATCACACAGAGCTCCTATATATTCTTCTCAGCAGCACCCACAGGACTTCTAGTGTGTTAGTGGCATCACACAGAGCTCCTCTATTTTCTTTGCAGAAGCACCCACAGGACTTCTAGTGTGTTAGTGGCATCACACAGAGCTCCTCTATTTTCTTTGCAGAAGCACCCACAGGACTTCTAGTGTGTTAGTGGCATCACACAGAGCTCCTCTATTTTCTTTGCAGAAGCACCCATAGGACTTCTAGTGTGTTAGTGGCATCACACAGAGCTCCTCTATTTTCTTTGCAGAAGCACCCACAGGACTTCTAGTGTGTTAGTGGCATCACACAGAGCTCCTTTATTTTCTTTGCAGAAGCACCCACAGGACTTCTAGTGTGTTAGTGGCATCACACAGAGCTCCTCTATTTTCTTTGCAGAAGCACCCACAGGACTTCTAGTGTGTTAGTGGCATCACACAGAGCTCCTCTATTTTCTTTGCAGAAGCACCTATAGGACTTGAAGTGTGTTAGTCCCATCACACAGACCTTTATTTTCTTCCCAGAAGCACCTATAGGACTTGAAGTGTGTTAGTCCCATCACACAGAGCTCCTCTATTTTCTTTGCAGAAGCACCCATAGGACTTCTAGTGTGTTAGTGGCATCACACAGAGCTCCTATATATTCTTCTCAGCAGCACCCACAGGACTTCTAGTGTGTTAGTGGCATCACACAGAGCTCCTCTATTTTCTTTGCAGAAGCACCCACAGGACTTCTAGTGTGTTAGTGGCATCACACAGAGCTCCTCTATTTTCTTTGCAGAAGCACCCATAGGACTTGTAGTGTGTTAGTGGCATCACACAGAGCTCCTATATTTTCTTCTCAGCAGCACCCACAGGACTTCTAGTGTGTTAGTGGCATCACACAGAGCTCCTCTATTTTCTTTGCAGAAGCACCCATAGGACTTCTAGTGTGTTAGTGGCATCACACAGAGCTCCTATATATTCTTCTCAGCAGCACCCACAGGACTACCGACTACAATGGCTGGAAGACCGCCAAGGGGAGGCAGAGCGTGCAGAGCCAAGAACACAGGGCAGGCAGGCTCTGTTTCTAGTGGACGTGGCCGTGGACGTGGTCGTGCATCGTCATCAGCACGTGGCCATGGGACACGCGCGTCTTTGTTTTCGGCAGCTGGACATGTGGAGCCGCATCATGCTGAAGGCTTGGTAGAATGGATGACCAAGCCCTCCTCATCCTCCTCATCCTCTCTCACCCAGGCTCAGGGTACTGACAGAGCATCATCAGCCACCCCTTCCCTAGACCCACCATGTCCTCCTGAGGAGTCCCCCGAACTCTTTGAGCACAGTGTTGGGTACATGCTCCAGGAGGATGCCCAACGATTCGAAGGCTCGGATGACGATACCCAGCTTGAGGAATCTGGCAGTACTGTTCCACCAGCTGCAGCTTACTGCCAGGTTTGCTCTAGTGGTGAAGAGGGAGGGGGTGATGAGGTCACTGACTCCACGTGGGTGCCTCAAGGGAGAGAGGATGAGGAGGAGGACGAGGAGGAGGAGGATGCGGCGTCACATGTCCAACGAGGCAGGATGCCCCCTGGAGGCCAGGTAGAGGCCAGCACAGCAACTGTACAACACCGCAGAGCTCCGCCTGTGCAGGGCGCTGCCTCTGCACGTTATCAGAAAAGTTCTTTGGTGTGGGCCTTTTTTGAGACGAGTGCAGCAGATCGCACCACTGCTATTTGCAATATTTGTCTCAAGCGTATCTCGCGTGGCCAAAACATCAGCCGCTTGGGCACGACAAGCATGACCAGACATATGGCGACCTGCCATGCAGCTCGTTGGCAGGCACACATAAAAGACCCACACCAAAGAACTAAGCGGACCTCTCCTTGCTCCTCAGCTGGGATCTCCATCCCCACTACACCTTCAGTCCTCTCTGAAAGCTGCTCTGAGAGGACTGAAGGTGTAGAATTAGGTGTGTCACAACCAAGTACTTGCAGTACACCGACGTCCGATTGCAGCAGGCAAATTTCCCTGCCCCAGCTGCTGGACCGTAGAAAGAAGTACACTCCCAGCCATCCACATGCCCAGCGGTTGAATGCTAGCCTGGCTAAATTGCTAGCACTTCAACTGCTGCCTTTTCAGTTGGTAGACTCGGCCCCCTTCCGTGAGTTTGTTCAATGTGCGGTTCCTCAGTGGCAGGTTCCCAAACGCCACTTTTTCTCGCGGAAGGCGATTCCGTCTCTCTACCGGCATGTGGAGGGCAATGTCCATGCCTCGCTGGACAGGGCGGTCAGCGGTAAGGTGCATATTACCGCTGACTCATGGTCCAGCAGGCATGGACAGGGACGGTACCTTTCTTTCACGGCCCATTGGGTCACTCTATTGGCAGCTGGGAGGGATGCAGGACAAGGTGCAGTAGTGTTGGAGGTTGTTCCGCCACCACGCCTCCAAAAGCTACTACTGCTACTGGTTGTGACACACCTCTCTCCTCCACCCCCTCCTCTTCTTCTTCCTCCAGTGCTCTGTCCTTGGAACCAGCGGTGCTCCGTAGGCGTACAAGGGGCTACGCAAGTACGCAGGCAAAAAGATGCCATGCCGTGCTTGCACTGGTGTGTTTGGGGGACAGGAGCCACACTGGGCCAGAGGTTCTGGCAGCTCTGCAGGGGCAGGCCGAGAGGTGGTTGACGCCATGTCAGCTTAAGCCAGGAATGGTCGTTTCTGACAATGGCACCAACCTCCTCTCCGCCCTGCGACAGGGGCAGCTCACCCATGTGCCCTGCATGGCTCACGTCCTCAACCTGGTGGTGCAGCGGTTCTTGGGCAGGTTCCCAGGCTTACAGGATGTCCTGAGGCAGGCCAGGAAAGTCTGTGTGCATTTCCACCGATCTTATAATGCCAGTGCTCGGCTGACTGAGCTGCAAAAGGAGCTGAACCTGCCCAAGAACCGCCTAATATGTGACATGCCACCAGGTGGAACTCAACGTTGGCCATGCTGCAGCGACTGCACACGCAGCAGAGGGCCATCAATGAGTACCTTTGCGACTACGGCACCAGGACAGGGTCAGGGGAGCTTGGTTTTTTTTCCCCACGTCAGTGGAGCATGATCAGGGATGCATGCACTGTCCTCTCACCATTTGAGGAGGCCACGAGGATGGTGAGCAGTGACAGTGCATGCATCAGTGACACTGTCCCTCTTGTCCACCTGTTGGAGCATACGCTGCGCGGGATAATGGACAGGGCACTTGAGGCAGAACAGAGGCAGGAAGAGGAGGACTTCCTTGCCTCTCAAGGCCCCCTTTATCCGGACAGTGTTCCTTCTGTCCCACCCATCACACAGGAAGAGGATGAGGAGGAGGAGGAGGAGGAGGAGGAGGAGGAGGATTGTGTGAGCATGGAGGTGGAGCCTGGCACTCAGCATCAGCAGCAGCAGTCTTTTAGGGATGATGTACAGTCCCAACAAACCAGTGGACTTGTACGTGGCTGGGAGGAGGTGGCTGGCGATCATGTCATCCTCAGTGACCCAGAAGACTCCGGACCGAATGCCTCAGCTAACCTACGCTGCATGGCCTCCCTGATCCTGCAAAGCCTGCGGAAGGATCCTCGTGTTCTTCGGATCAAGGAGAGGGACCATTACTGGCTGGCCACTCTCCTTGATCCGCGGTACAAGGGTAAGGTTGCGGACCTTATCTTGCCGTCGCAGAGGGAGCAGAGGATGAGACATCTCAGGGAGGCCTTGCAGAAAGGTCTGTGCAACGCGTTCCCAGAAACTGGGAGGCTACAAACTCCTGGTCCTGGGCGACGAGTTGCTGAGGCTTCGGTCAGTGGCAGAAGGAGCGGTGGGGAAGGTGGACGTCTGACCGATGCGTTCAGACAATTTTTTAGTCCGCAGCCCCAAGGTATGATCGGTTCCAGCAACCATCGCCAGCGTCTGATATACATGGTGCAGGAATACCTTGGGGCAAGGTCAGACTTGGACACCTTTCCCACCGAAAATCCTCTGGCTTACTGGGTCCTGAGGATGGATCACTGGCCAGAGCTTGCACAGTATGCAATTGAGCTACTGGCCTGTCCTGCCTCCAGCGTTCTTTCCGAACGCACATTCAGTGCTGCTGGAGGATTTGTGACTGATCATAGGGTGCGCCTGTCCACCGCCTCGGTTGATCGACTGACATTCATCAAAATGAATCAGTCTTGGATCACCACCAGCTACCAGGCACCTGAGGCGGATATAACCGAATAATTTTTAATGTCACATCCCTTCAAGACTGCCTATGCTGATGCTGAGTGACTGTCCTCTTATGTTCACTGACTATCCTCTTCCTCCTCCTCAATGATCCATGCCACCACACCAGTGCCTAAGGCACAATTTTTCAGCCCCTGTTTAACAGGGGCGTGTACTTACAATTTTTTAAAAAAATGCTTCGCAACACGTGTGACTGCTGTGCTCCAAGTACAGTATCTGTGAGGGCCGGGTTGCAGTGTTGTGGCACCAGCACCAGTGCCTAAGGCACAATTTTTCAGCCCCTGTTTAACAGGGGCGGGTACTTACAATTTTTAAAAAAAATGCTTCGCAACACGTGTGACTGCTGTGCTCCAAGTACAGTATCTGTGAGGGCCGGGTTGCAGTGTTGTGGCACCAGCACCAGTGCCTAAGGCACAATTTTTCAGCCCCTGTTTAACAGGGGCGTGTACTTACAATTTTTTAAAAAAATGCTTCGCAACACGTGTGACTGCTGTGCTCCAAGTACAGTCTCTGTGAGGGGTTGCAGTGTTGTGGCACCAGCACCAGTGCCTAAGGCACAATTTTTCAGCCCCTGTTTAACAGGGGCGGGTAATTACAAATCTTGATCTAATAGTTCACAGCAGGGCCCATTCCTGCGCCCACCAAGAGTAACTATGAGGGCCTGCAGTCTTGTGGCAACACCGTCCACCACCACCGCCAACGCACCAATTTTTCTGCCCTGTTCAACAGGTGCTTGCAATTACAAATCTTGATCTAATAACTCACAGCAGGGCCCATTCCTGCGCCCACCAAGAGTAACTATGAGGGCCTACAGTCTTGTGGCAACACCGTCCACCACCACCGCCAAAGGCCCAATTTTTCTGCCCTGTTCATCAGGTGCTTGCAATTACAAATCTTGATCTAATAACTCACAGCAGGGCCCATTCCTGCGCCCACCAAGAGTAACTATGAGGGCCTACAGTCTTGTGGCAACACCGTCCACCACCACCGCCAAAGGCCCAATTTTTCTGCCTGTTCATCAGGTGCTTGCAATTACAAATCTTGATCTAATAACTCACAGCAGGGCCCATTCCTGCGCCCACCAAGAGTAACTATGAGGGCCTACAGTCTTGTGGCAACACCGTCCACCACCACCGCCAAAGGCCCAATTTTTCTGCCCTGTTCATCAGGTGCTTGCAATTACAAATCTTGATCTAATAACTCACAGCAGGGCCCATTCCTGCGCCCACCAAGAGTCACTGTGAGGGCTTACAGTCTTGTGGCAACACCGTCCACCACCACCACCACCAAAGGCCCAATTTTTCTGCCCTGTTCAACAGGTGCATGCAATTACAAATCTTGATCTAATAACTCACAGCAGGGCCCATTCCTGTGCCCACCAGTCTTGTGGCTACACCAACATCTAATAGGGCAAATTTCTGCAGAGTATATACGGCAGGCCCCTACTTTCAAACATCCAACTTACAAACGAATCCTACTTGCAAACGGAAATAGAAAACAGGAAGTGAGAGGAAATCTACCCCTAGGAAGGGAAATTCTATCATGTTAGATTTAATTTGGGAAAAAGGTATCTCCTCTCTACTGATGCTTTATCACCAATCCTTGTTTCAATTAAAACCCCACTTTTCCAAAAACATTTGTCATTGGGACGGAAAGTGAGGTGACATGTTCTGAACAGATGTGCAAAGACAGCAAATGTTACAGGGGTGATAACCCCTCCCTATGTTCTCCAAAAAGCATAAAAATAGATTTTTTTGGGATGGAGCTACACTTCATAATGTACCTGTTCAGATTCTACTTAAGAACAAACCTAAAGCCGCAAGTGGTTTTAAATGGCTTCTTTTTTTCCTTTACAAATGTCATTTTGTGCAAGGACAGTTCTAAACACGGGAAACACATGCCACTTCACAGGCATACTTTGGACACCCCCCAGGTACCATATTTAAAGGAAAATTTCACTTTTTTTTTTTCACTTTATGCATCATTAAAATGACTGCTCCCGAAAAAACGTTAGTTTTTAAAAGTTCTTTTTGCATTGATATATGTCCCCTGGGGCAGGACCCGGGTCCCCAAACCTGTTTTATGACATTAACATGCATATTGGCCGTTGTAATTAGCACTTTTGATTTCGAACGTTCGCGTCCATTATAACGTATAGGGTTCGAAAATTCGCGCGAACTTTCGGTCGGTTCGAAGGTTCTGGTGCGAACCGAACCCGGGGGTGTTCGGCTCATCCCTAATTGTCATATGACGCCCACAAGGTGGATCTCCCATCCTGGGTGGGCGTCATATGACGTCCTCGCATTCCCGGCCGCCTGGGGGGGGGCGCGCGCGCCCGCGGCATCGTTCGGTTCCCGGTGCGAGTGCCCGGCGGCCGCGATGTCCGCCGGGCAACCGCGATTGCCCGTTAAAACAACGGGACCGTGTGGGATCGTGGAGCTGTGTGTGTAAACACACAGCTCCACGTCCTGTCAGCAGAGAGGAGACCGATCATGTGATCCCAGTACGGAGGATCACATGATCGGTCTTCTCCCCTTGAGTCCCCTCCCCCCACAGTTAGAATCACTCCTATAGGGACACACATTAACCCCTGCAGCGCCCCCTAGTGTTAACCCCTTCCCTGCCAGTCACATTTACACAGTAATCATTGCAATTTTATAGCAACGATCGCTGTGTAAATGTGAATGGTTCCAAAAATGTGTCAAAAGTGTCCGAAGTGTCCGCCGCAATGTCGCAGTCATGAAAAAAAAATCGCAGATCGCCGCCATTACTAGTAAAAAAAAAAAAAAAAAATTCAATAAATCTATCCCCTATTTTGTAGACGCTATAACTTTTGCGCAAACCGATCAATATACGCTTATTGCGATTTTTTTTACCAAAAATATGTAGAAGAATACGTATAGGCCTAAACTGAGGAAAAAAATTGTTTTTTTTAAAAAAAATGGGATATTTATTATAGCAAAAAGTAAAAAATATTGTGTTTTTTTTCAAAATTGTCGCTCTTCTTTTGTTTATAGCGCAAAAAAATAAAAACCGCAGAGGTGATCAAATACCACCAAAAGAAAGCTCTATTTGTGGGAAAAAAAAGGACGTCAATTTTGTTTGGGTGTAACGTCGCACGACTGCGCAATTGTTAGTTAAAGCCGAATCGCAAAAAGTGTATTGCCCTGTATTGAAGTGGTTAATGACCAGGCCATTTTTTGCAGCACTGCGTCACTTTAACTGACAATTGCCTGGTCATGAGACGTTGTACCCAAACAAAATTTATGTCCTTTTTTTCTCACAAATAAAGCTTTCTTTTGGTGGCATTTGATTACGTATGCAGTTTTTATTTTTTGTGCTATAAACAAAACATACATTTTAAAAAAAAACGCAGATCGGACACTTTGGACACTTTTTTTGGGACCAGTGACATTTATACAGCGATCAGTGATATTAAAATGCACTGATTACTGTATAAATGACACTGGCAGGGAAGGGGTTAACACTAGTGGGGATCAAGGGGTTAAATGTGTTCCCTGGGAGGTTATTCTAACTGTGGGGGGAGTGTACTGACTGGAGGAGGAGAGAGATTGCTGTTCCTGATCACTAGGAACAGACAATCTCTCTCTACTCCCCTGACAGAATGGGGATCTATTTGTTTACATTGACAAATCCCTGTTCTGGCTCTGCCGCAAGTCATGAGCATCGGCTGCGGTGCCTGCGGTACTGTATCTATTACACAAACTGACGTACAGCTATGGAAATTTGCGTGATAGAGCCAACCTGCCGCAGGAAAATTACGGCGGCTGGTCAGCAAGTGGTTAAAATTCACGGGGGTCTGGTCAGAAACATTTCTTCTAGCGGAGGTCCGAGTGTCATATTGGTGCTATGAATCCACATTATATCCTCCACATCGCAGCCACCTGTGCACATCACATCCCCCCCCCATCACAGACCCCCCACCACAGACCGACCCATCACAGACTGACCCTCAATCACAAACTGACCCCCCATCACAGACTGGCCTCCATCACGGACTGACCCCCCATCACAGACTGGTCCCCCATCACAGACTGGTCCCCCATCACAGACTGACCCCATCACAGACTGGCCCCCCATCACAGACTGGCCCCCATCACAGGCTGACCCCCCATCACAAACTGGCCCCCCATCACAAACTGGCTCCCCATCACAGACTGACCCCCCTTTACAGACTGGTGCCCCAACACAGACTGGTCCCCCATCACAGACTGGTCCCCCATCACAGACTGACCCCCTATCACAGACTGACCCCCTGTCACAGACTGGCCCCCATCACAGATTGACCCATCACAGACTGACCCTCCTTCACAGACTGGCCCCCCATCACAGACTGGCCCCCCATCACAGACTGGCCCCCATCACAGACTGACCCATCACAGACTGACCCCCCAATCACAGACTGACCCCCTCACAGACTGACCCCCCAATGACAGACTGACCCCCCATCACAGACTGGTCCCCCATCACAGACCCCCCTCGATAGTAGACTCCTTTCCTCATAACAACACAGCACTCCCTCCTCCCCACAGAGCCCTACATTATTCACACAAGATGGAAAGCAAGTACGGCAGCCCTGGACAATGGACAGGACTTTTCACGTTAAAAGTGAGTGATTGATTGCTGGGACTGCCCCGCTGCGTAGCAACCAATCCCCTTCTTCTTTACTTAAAAAGCCCTGCCTTTTGTCCTCAGTGGCCGAGCTTCTCATCTTGTGTGGGGCGGGGCAGTGCAGCGATCTTATCGAAGAAACAGACCTGTGCGCATCTGCCATGCTGTGAATATAACAGCAGCAGGCTGGCGAGCCAGCGACGGGGAGAGGACACACAGGCAACTATTTGGCGAGGCTGCAGTCCGGGTAGTATGGCTACTGGAGCCAGAAACCGGATCGTGGTCCACCATTTAGTGATGCCTGCTCTAAGGTTAAAAAAAAAAACATGTTGAGAAACCACAAGGCAACATCCCACATCCCACAAGAGAGCAACTAAGGCAAGAAAATGTTATGATAAATTTAAATTTTGTTTAACAAGATGGAATGTATTGCATTGGGAACCCTTGCACAAGTAGGAACAAAGTAATGCATTAAACATATATTAGTTTAGGACAATAAGGTCTGAATAACAGCTTTAAGTAGAGTGAGAAGGGAAATTATACAATTTCGTATAATTTCGAAAACAAAACAAGGAACTTAGAGCAGGCTTTGTGCTACATAAAGTGCCAACCGGTCATATTGGGCTTTGTTGCTGGTAGGTGAAATAATATGGCTAAAGAATTGGAAAGGATTTACAAGGATCCATTATAGAAGTCATTTTCATGGGCCTATGGAGGAATATGGGAATGCTTTTTACAAAAAGCTAGTAGCTTTGTATGCAGGAAGTTTAAAGCATAATATTAAAACATACGTAGGGGATTGAAATGCAAAGAAAGGAAAAAAGGGGAATACAAACCAACAATCATTAAAGTCTACATAAAGAAAGTATTAATAAAGGTAGGATTAATGATTTACTTGGAGATCACAGAATGGAGTGACATACATCACAGAATAAATGAAAGCAGATATAAATCAACAGTTCAAGATGTTTATAGCTGTAGGGAAGATTAGAATTACTCATTGTGAAAATAATCTGCAGACCAAAATTAGTACTAATAAGAGATACAAAAGGAAGGTGGATAGAAAATATGGTGTAAGAAAATGAAAAGCAAAAGGGCATGGTGACATTCAAAGAAGAAATGAAAGAACAACTGAAATATTTAGGGAAAATGTACCAAAAGACTGAAATG
Organism: Lithobates sylvaticus; assembly: GCA_028564925.1. Taxonomy (NCBI): domain Eukaryota; kingdom Metazoa; phylum Chordata; class Amphibia; order Anura; family Ranidae; genus Lithobates; species Lithobates sylvaticus. Next base: position 205,323,817 of record CM053030.1, on the reverse strand, counting down.
GTGGACTAGTATAAATATAGCAGTAAGGATTAGTGTATACAGTGCCTTGCGGAAGTATTCGGCCCCCTTGAACTTTTCAACCTTTTGCCACATTTCAGGCTTCAAACATAAAGATATAAAATTTGAATTTTTTGTGAAGAATCACCAACAAGTGGGACACAATTGTGAAGTGGAACGAAATCTGTTGGATATTTTAAACTTTTTTAGCAAATAAAAAACTGAAAAGTGGTGCGTGCAAAATTATTCAGCCCCTTTACTTTCAGTGCAGCAAACTCACTCCAGAAGTTCAGCGAGGATCTCTGAATGATCCAATGTTGTCCTAAATGACTGATGGTGATAAATAGAATCCACCTGTGTGTAATCAAGTCTTTGTATAAATGCACCTGCTCTGTGATAGTCTCAGGGTTCTGTTGAAAGCGCAGAGAGAGCATCATGAAGACCAAGGAACACAGCAGGCAGGTCCGTAATACTGTTGTGGAGAAGTTTAAAGCCGGATTTGGATACAAAAAGATTTCCCAAGTTTTAAACATCCCAAGGAGCACTGTGCAAGCGATCATTTTGAAATGGAAGGAGTATCAGACCACTGAAAATCTACCAAGACCTGGCTGTCCCTCTAAACTTTCAGCTCAGACAAGGAGAAGACTGATCAGAGATGCAGCCAAGAGGCCCATGATCACTCTGGATGAACTGCAGAGAACTACAGCTGAGGTGGGAGAGTCTGTCCATAGGACAACAATCAGTCGTACACTGCACAAATCTGGCCTTTATGGAAGAGTGGCAAGAAGAAAGCCATTTCTCAAAGATATCCATAAAAAGTCTCATCTAAAGTTTGCCACAAGCCACCTGGGAGACACACCAAACATGTGGAAGAAGGTGCTCTGGTCCGATGAAACCAAAATCGAACTTTTTGGCCACAATGCAAAACGATATGTTTGGCGTAAAAGCAACACAGCTCATCACCCTCAACACACCATCCCCACTGTCAAACATGGTGGTGGCAGCATCATGGTTTGGGCCTGCTTTTCTTCAGCAGGGACAGGGAAGATGGTTAAAATTGAGGGGAAGATGGATGCAGCCAAATACAGGACCATTCTGGATGAAAACCTTTTGGAGTCTGCAAAAGACCTGAAACTGGGACGGAGATTTATCTTCCAACAAGACAATGATCCCAAACCTACAGCAAAATCTACAAAGGAATGGTTCACAAATAAACGTATCCAGGTGTTAGAATGGCCAAGTCAAAGTCCAGACCTGAATCCAATCGAGAATCTGTGGAAAGAGCTGAAAACTGCTGTTCACAAACGCTCTCCATCCAACCTCACTGAGCTCGAGTTGTTTTGCAAGGAAGACTGGGCAAGAATTTCAGTCTCTCGATGTGCAAAACTGATAGAGACATACCCCAAGCGACTTGCAGCTGTAATCGCAGCAAAAGGTGGCTCTACAAAGTATTAACGCAAGGGGGCCGAATAATTTTGCACGCCCCACTTTTCATTTTTTTTATTAGTTAAAAAAGTTTCAAAAATCCTAAAGATTTCGTTCCACTTCACAATTGTGTCCCACTTGTTGGTGATTCTTCACAAAAAATAAAAATTTTATATCTTTATGTTTGAAGCCTGAAATGTGGCAAAAGGTTGAAAAGTTCAAGGGGGCCGAATACTTTCGCAAGGCACTGTATGATGTTAGAAGACAAAGAACAGTGGTGTAATAAGGAATATAAGAAGGCAAATAAAGAAAAGATCAATGATGACAAATAGAACAAGGTCAACATACTGTAGGACGAATTCAAATAATCAAGGAAAAGAGCAAAAGAAAATGTTAAGATCAAATACAGCACAGTTAAAGGAAGAAAAGTTGAAAGAAATGGAACAGACAACAGGAAAGAAAGACTATAACTTTCTATAAAGAGAAAAAGGTGTCTTACAAATGAGAACTTTCTTTTTTTGGATAAGGATGAACAGCTAATGGGAGATAAAGATTTAATCATGTAGCACTAGAAATAAACTTTTGAAAAACCTATTAATGAAGTATGAAATTAAGATAAAAAGTAAGAGTAGTGGTTAACATGTGAGAAAATATGGATGAAATAGTAAGAAAGTATGAAATTCACCAAGTGGAAGCAGCAATTAAGCGACTTTGTTCTTACTTGCTATCTAAAGTACATTAACTTGTAAAAAAGTCTTATTTGCAGCTACTACGCTAGCTCCTGAATCAGACATACTTCAGTAGAGTCTGTCGGATGCCTGGTCCACTGTTGCATGTTTCAGTTCTTTCTGCTGGCCAGGAGAAGGAACCACTGTGCAATGGAGGAAATCCCAGAAATGTCAGATGCTTAAGACCTTAGCCAGTGTAGTGTAAGAGGACTAGTGTGATAGAACACTGCAGAGATTTGCAACGCTAATGGCAGGAGGGGTAAGTAATAGTCATAGTTTGAAGTCAGGCTTGAAGGCCAGTGGCTGTAGCAGTTGAGAGATTCACAAGTAGTCAGCTGGATGAATACACAAATGGATCTGCTAGAATATGATGCAGACTCACCCGAGACATGGGTACTAAGCACCAGCTGGTCTTCCCCAGAGCTTCTGATGATGGAGATGGATTTTGCTGCGTGCCAATGCCAGGTTGCAGCCCTCAGGATTTCCCCAGAAGGGAGAGAGCAAGTGGGAGGCAGGTAGCGGATGAAGCAGATAAGGAAAAAGCAGAAGCATAGTTGATGAACAAGCCAAGGGTCGATAACAAGTGGTAGCGAAGATATGGATAGCAGCACGAGTGACAAGAGCAAGATATTGGCTGGAAAGAGCACAAAAATCTGACAAACTGGAAGTGCAAAGGCATGGCTAAAATAGAAAGCCTATGGGAGGAGCAAATAATTTAAGGTTCACGAGAAACAAGGTACAAGGCAAGATTATCAGAGGCATTATCCGGGGAGCTGACTAGCCAGACCCAGGTCCTGACAGAACTTCCCTCCTCCCAGGACATCCCTTGGACATCCTAGGGCCAAGTTTGTGAGGGAATCTCTGGTGGAATCCCCTTGTTAATCTAGGGGCATGAACGTCCTCCTTAGGTTTTCAAAATATTTTCCTCTGGTCCATATCCTTTCCATTGAACATATATTGTAATTTGTTCCTAAAGATCCTGCAATCAAGAATTCTTTCAACTACAAATTCTTCTTCACCATGTACCTCAACTGGTGGAGAAGGTGGAAGAAGAAAAAGGATTTTCATAAAATGTTCTGAGCAGATTGATTGAAGCAGAATCCTAGAAAGGTCCCACAAACTTTTGACCCAATTTAGCAGCTGAAACCTGAACCTTCAAGTTTTTGGTAGATAACCAAACTTAGTCAACCACATGAAAAATAAGGAGTGATCTGTGATGTCTGATCAGCAGCCCTCTTGTAATATTTCTGAGCCTCCTTCAAATTATCAATACATTTCTCCTGTAATGTAGTTAATCTGCTGGTGACAACACTAATTTGAGCTGAGACAGGGAGATCAGAAATAAAAATTGGATGATATTCGGTATTTAAGAAAAAAGGACTTTGAGCAGTGGAGCTATATTTATCTATATCTTTATAAGCAAACTCTGCTGTAGGATGGTAGTCCACCCTGTCATCCTGAAGATTACTAACAAAACATCAAAGATATTGCTTCAAAAGTTTGATTGGTCTTTTCAGTCTGACCATTAGACTAAAGCCTCATACACACGATAGGACTTTGTACAAACTTTCCCATGGATTTTTGTACAAAGGGCGTCGGCCCTGAACTTGTATTGCATACACACAGCAGGACTTTTGCAGCCAACTTTCACCAAATCACGTGGTTTTTCTGCTCTTTACCGCCACCTTTGGTCAACTTCTGTATTGTTTTCTGATATTTTGCATTGGTTCTGAGCATGCGTGTTTGTACTTTGTACAAAAGTCCTATGGTTTTCTGTACACACGATAGGACTTTGCTCCATCGGACTTTTGTTGGCAGAAAGTTGGTCCGTTCACACAGCCAACAAAAGTCAGATGAAAACTGAAAAAGTTGGTCCGATGGAGCGTACACACGGTCGGATGTTGGTCCAAAACAGCTAATTTGCATGTTTGTTGTCAAAAAGTCTGATCGTGTGTATGGGCCTTAAGGATGAAAAGCAGAGGACAGATTAATTGTTACACCTAAAGCTGAGCAAAAGCTTTTCCAAAATTTTGAAGCAAACTGTACTCCTCTGTCAGACACCACATCATCAGGAATTCCATGTAGTTTAAAGACTTCTCAAACCATTAACTCAGTTTTGTTCTGCAGTGGGTACCCACTTAAATGGTATAAAATGAACCTCTCTTAGTGAGACGGTAGACAACTGCTGGGATGGTGGTCATCTCTTTTAAAGAGGGAAAGATTGACCACAAAATCCATAGAAATTGACCCATATGGTCTTGATGGAACAGGGAGTGGTTGGAGTAACCCCAAAAGAGAAGACCTGGGTGTCTTATAGCATGTACTGGTCAGACATGATCTTGTAACCAGGCCACCAAAAGGAACGTGATAAAAGTTCTTTTGTCTTAGAACCCCTGAAATGGCCAGAAATATTTATACAGAATAATGGTGAATAAAGCACCTGGACCAGATGTCATCCTAAAAGAATTGAGCTTTGTCATTTCAAAGCCATTGTTTCTGATTTTTAGGGACTCTTTAATGACTGGAGAAAAATATTTTAAGCAACAGACAGCGTGGATTCATGAAAGACAGAAGGTGTCAAACAAATCTGATTGTTTTTATGAAGAGGTAAATAAAACCTTGGATGTGGACCTTGGCTGTGGATGTGGTACACTTGGATTTTACAAAAGTTTTTGACACAATTTCCCACACACGGCTGAGGTAAAGTCTACAGGCTTGGAAAGATCAAGAGCAGGGGTTAATGATTCTTACTCTGAATGGGCTAGGGTTATCAGTGGTGTACCCCAAGGTTCAGTGTTGGGACCCTTACTTTTTAATACAGTATATAAATGATATAGGGTCTGGGATTAAAAATACAATTTCAGTCTTTGCAGATGACACCAAGCTATGCAGTGGAATAATGTCCTTATAGGACTTCTCCAAATTACAAGCCGGCCTCAATGCACTGTTTAATTGGGCAACTATGTGGAAAATGGGGTTAAAATGGAGTTAAGGCCACATACAATTTTTTTTTTTTATAGGGATCCCCTCACACTGCAGTAATAACACACATCAAGTATATCTATATTTGCTAGTGGATATGAATCCTATATTTTTTTTCTACTTATGATTTTGAAAATCCTCCTCTTACCGTTGCAATGATTAGTGTGGGCATATGAAGCCCAATCGCAACCTCTTCCTGGATAAGCGATCGAGATGTGCATGCTGGGTAACAAAAAATAAATAAAAAATGACACAAAGTTGTCACTAAATTATATATTGCACACACATGCCATGGTTATATGTGGAATTACACCCCAAAATACATTCTGCTGCTTCTCCATAGTATGGGGATACCACATGTGTAAGACTTTTTGGGAGCCTAGCCGCGTACAGGACCCCGAAAACCAAGCACCGCCTTCAGGATTTCTAAGGGCGTAAATTTTTGATTTCACTCCTCACTACCTATCACAGTTTCGAAGGCCAAAAAAAGCCATTTTGGATAGTAGACATCCCAATTTATTTGCTGTGAGGCATGTTGAGCCCATTAAATACTTTATTTTTGTGTCATAAGTGATTGAAAAATGACAAAAAAAAATAAAAAATTACACAAAAGTTGTCACTAAATTATATAATGCTCAAACATGCCATGAGTATATGTGAAATTACACTCCAAAATACATTCTGATGCTTCTCCTGAGTATGGGAATACCACATGTGTGAGACTTTTTGGGAGCCTAGCTGCGTACAGGACACCGAAAACCAATCACTGCCTGGCTTTCTAAGGGCGTAAAATGGTGCTTTCACTTCCTCCCTTCCTATCACAGTTTCGGAGGCCATGAAATGTCAAGATAGCACAAAACCCCCCAAATGACCCTATTTTGAAAAGAAGACACTTCAAGCTGAGAGGCATGTTGAGTCCATGGTATATTTAATTTTTTGCCACAAGTTTCGGGAATATTAAAAAAAAAAATTTTTTACACAAAGTTGTCACTAAATGATATATTGTTCAAACATGGCATGGTTATATGTGAAATTACACCCCAAAATACATTCTCCTTTTTCTCCTGAGTATGGGGATACCACATGTGTGGGACTTTTTGCCAGTCTAACAGCGTACAGGACCCCGTAAACCAATAACCGCCTTTCTAAGGGCGTAAATTTTTGATTTCACTCCTCACTGTCTATCACAGTTTTGGAGGCCATGAAATGGCCAGATAGCACAAAACCCCCCCAATGACCCCATTTTGGAAAGTAGACACTCCAAGCTATTTGCTCAGAGGCATGTTGAGTATTTTGCAGATCTCGCTTTTTGTCACAAAGTTTTAAAAATTGAAAAAAGAAAAAGTATATACATTTTTAATTTCTTTCTTCATTTTTGAAAACAAATAAGAGCTGCAAAATACTGACCATGCCTCTTAGCAAATACCTTGGGGTGTCTACTTTCCAAAATGGGGTCATTTGGGGGAGTTTGTGCTATCTGGACATTTCAGGGCCTCCGTAACTGTGATAGGTAGTGAGGAGTAAAATCACAATTGTACGTCTTTAGAAAGCCTGAAGGCAGTGCTTGGTTTTTGGGGTCCTGTACGCGGCTAGGCTCCCAAAAAGTCTTGCATATGTGGTATCCCCATACTAAGCAGCAGAATGTATTTTGGGGTGTAATTCCACATATAACCATGCCATGTTTGAACAATATATGATTTACTGACAACTTTGTGTAAAAAAATAAAATAAATATTCCCGAAACTTGTGGCAAAAATATAAAATATTCCAGGGACACAACATGCCTCTCAGCAAATAGCTTGAAGTGTCTATTTTCCAAAATGTGGGGGTTTTGCGCTATCCTGATATTTCATGGCCTCCGAAACTGTGATAGGTAGTGAGGAAGTGAAATCCCCATTTTACTCCCCTACTCACGAGCGGAATTTCCATCGGAAAAATCTTGGATGGTTTTTCCAACGGAATTCCGCTCAAGCTTTGCTTGCATACACACGGTCACACAAAAGTTCGCTGAACTTTCGACCGTCAAGAACGCGGTGACGTACAACACTACGACTAGCCGAGAAAATGCTTCCGAGCATGCGTTTAATTGTTTCCGAGCATGAGTATGAATTTTGCAAGTTGGAATTGGTACAGGCGATCAGAATTTACGAACCACTTGAAGACAAAGCCCTTTCTGACACTTTTTGTTTACATGAAAATTACTTTGGCTCCCCAAACATTATATATTTTTTTAAAGCAAAGGCCCTACAGATTGAAATGGTGGATGTTGCAATTTTTTTTACTTTTAATGCACTAAAACACACTATATTACCCAAATGTTTGATGAAATAAAAAAAGATGATCTTATGCTGAGTACATGGATACCAAACACGACATGCTTTAAAATTGCGCACAAACGTGCAGCGGCGACAAACTACATACATTTTTAAAAGCCTTTAAAATCCTTTACAGGTTTCCACTTTAGATTTACAGAGGAGATCTACTGCTAAAATTACTGCCCTCAATCTGACCTTCGCGGTGATACCTCACATGCAGGGTGCAATTGCTGTTTACATATGACACCAGACCGACGCTTGCGTTCGCCTTTGCATGTGAGCACGGGGGGGACAGGGGAGCTTTTTTTTTTCTTTCATTATTTCTTTTGCTTTTTTATCCTATTTTTAAACTGTTCCTTTCATTTTTTTTAAAAAAATGTAATCATTTTTATTGTTATGTCAGGGAATGTAAATATCCCCTATGATAGCATTAGGTAGTGACAGGTACTCTTTTTTGAAAAAATTTGGTTCTATCTGCCCTCAAAGCATCGGACCACACCAAGATCGGTGTGATAAAATGCTTTCCCAATGGCGCTGTTTATATCCGGTGAAATACTCGTAGCTTCCGGTTTCTTAGACCATAGAGATGATTGGAGCCATTCTGGTCTACGATCAGCTCTATGGTCAGCTGGTGGAACCACCGGCTGCATTCTCAGGTTCCCTGTTGGGACAGGAGAGCCCAAGAAAATCATGTAAGACGGTGGGAGGGGGGATGTACCCTCCTACTGCTTGGAGAGCAGTCTAGAGGCTAATTAGCTGCTAGGATTGCTTTTACATGAAAGCCGACCGACCAATTTTGAAAAAAACACAATATTTTTTACTTTTTTCTATAATAAATATCCCAATTTAAAAAAAAAAAATGTTTTCCTCAGTTTAGGCTGATGCGTATTCTTCTACATATTTTTGGTAAAAAAAATCTCAATAAGCTTTAGCGTCGTTTTAGCAGGGGTATTCGGCCGCTAGCCGCCGCAGTGGCGCTTTGCCGGTGGTATGGCCGCACTGCCCCATTGATTTCAATGGGTAGGAGCGGTATAGGAACGGTGAATACACCGCTCCTTCACCGCTCCAAAGATGCTGCTAGCAGGACTTTTTTTACCGTCCTGCTAGCGCACCGCTCCAGTGTGAAAGCCCTCCGGCTTTCACATTGGAGTGAAAGGGGCCGTTTTTTTTTTCAGGCGCTATACAGTCGCTATTTTTAGCGCTGTAGCGCCTGAAAATGCCCCAGTGTGAAAGGGGCCTAAGTGTGGCAGAGAGCATACCACCATAAAAACTAAATCCTATCTGCTCTCTTTTTGTGTAGCATTTTAGAAAATGTATCTCATGTAGAAAAAACATAACTTGGCCTTCACTTGATATTACAACTGAACATGTTTCCATATCTACATGGTGATGTATTACTACAGATCACAATTGTTCAGAAGAACAAATGCTGTCATATAGAAAAACTATTTGGAGACTGACAAGTTGTGTGTTTTGTTAAGGAAAACATTTGACCCTTTGTATTTTAGCCCTTTAAATAACAAACTGACTGGAGTCTGCAGTAAAAAAAAAATTGTGGTTGATCTATTAGCTGAATACAGTAGACTGAAAGTGGTATTAACTGCTTCAGCCCCGGAAGATTTGACATCCTTCCTGACCAGAGCACTTTTTGCGATTCGGCACTGCGTCGCTTTAACTGACAATTGCGCAGTCGTGAGACGTTGCACCCAAACAAAATTGATGTCCTTTTTTTCCCCACAAATAAAGCTTTCTTTTGGTGGTAATGATCACCTCTGCATATTTTTTTTTTTGCTCTATAAACAAAAAAAGTGCGACAATTTTGAAAAAAACACAATATTTTTTACTTTTTGCTATAATAATTATCCCCCAAAAATCATAAAAATCATAAAAAAAAAGTTTTTCTCAGTTTAGGCCGATATGTATTCTACATATTTTTGGTAAAAAAATTGCAATAAGCGTATATTGATTGGCTTGCGCAAAAGTTATAGCGTCTACAAAATAGGGGATAGTTTTATGGCATTTTTTGTATTAATTGACACTTTTGACACTATTTTGGGACCATTGTTATACAGCGATCACTGCTATAAAAATGCATTGATTACTGTGTAAATGACACTGGCAGGGAAGGGGTTAACGACTAGGGGGCAATGAAGGGGTTAAGTGTATCCTAGGGAGTGATTCTAACTGTGGGGGGGGGGGTTTCAACTCACATGACAGCGATAATTGCTCCCGAGGACAGGGAGCAGTGATCTCTGTCATGACACACGGCAGAACAGGGAAATGCCTTGTTTACATAGGCACTTCCCTGTCCTGCGGCTTCGTAAACACGATCGCCGGACATCGAGTCTGCCGGTCCCGCGGGCACGGTCGAGCTGTACGCAGCATGTCCTCCAGGGGACGTTCAGATACGCCCATTTGCCCACCGCTGCCATTGTGCCGACATATATCGGCGTGCAGCGGTCGACAAGTGGGTAAACCCAAAAGCAAACATTTATTACATTGCAGCTTACGAATTCTTAGCTGTAATGGCTTCATCCGTTTTCTTTTTTAAGCTTTCCTTCATCTGTTTTCATTTGGTGATCCAGCCAGCAAGAATGTATCAGTTTACATGGATGAGACAAACCATTTAACACTGGCAGGGGTGATTAAAATGATCAGCTTTTATTTATTCATGTAAAATCTTTATCCCCCAACAAAAAAAAATAATCAGTTTGCTGTAACTAGCAGTAATAATAAAGTGTAAGCTGGAGTTTGGCTTCAATTTGTTAGTGTCAGTCAAATCCAAAAAAAAACATGAACAAAAAACACCTGGTGAACACGGTAAAACCCCTCATGGATTTTTTGACAAATACATATTTTATTATAACAACATGGTAAAATAGTACAAATCAACAATGAACATCATATAGTATTAATGCAATTATGAATAGAAGATCATGATACATAATACCCAAAACAATGCATTCTGTATGTTTGGCAAATACTGCCCATAGATACTGGTGGGCTAGCTGTCGTACATACTGGCGTAGACACCTTACATGTTTCAGACTAATTATAGTCCTTCTTCAGAGGTTTTATGTCAAATAGGTAGAAGTTGTTCTACAATATAAATATATCATATTAGTAATATAGTAACATAAAAATGCATATAGAGCAAAGAAAAATGCATTCATGTATCTATATATGTCATAAACAGATCATATGTCATACTTACAAAAGTATAAAAAAAGATATTGCATATAACTCATGAGTAAGTGATCAGTTGTTGCACCAGATGGAACCACGGGGACCGCAAGGAAATGAGCACAGGGCTGCACATACAGGGACCCAGGTAATGGAGCAAAGTCTCCCACCATGTAATGCCAAACAGCCATTTAGTAATCGGTCGATATTTTATTTGAATGCTCATCTGTATAGATAAGCAGATATAAAGAGTTCTTAATATGATGTACAGGTATGCAGGGACTCAGAGACATTTAGATTGTAATATAGTCATAAGCAAGGTACTTAAAGATTAAATCTGGCTAGTATCCAGTAACATATCTCATGATTGAAATCAAAAAAGTCTGCCTTATAGTTCAGCATACCTTAGTCTCCACAGTCAGCTCCAGTGCAACCTACTCCCAGTTGTGTGCTGTAGGAGAACAAAACTGTTAAAAAAAAAAATGTTGTGTGGGTCCCCCCTCCAATCCATACCAGGCCCTTTGTGTCTGGTATGGATTTTAAGGGGACCTCCACACCAAATTAAAAAGAAAACGGTGTGGGACCCCCCCCCCCCAAATCCACACCAGACCCTTATCTGAGCATACAACCTGGCAGGCCAGCAAAGGGGGGGGGGGGGTCGGAAGACAAGCGAGCGCCCCCATTCCCTCCTGAACCATACCAGGCCCCATGCCCTCAACATTGGGGAGTTCTTTGGGGTGGGGAGCACTGACCCTCCCACCCCAAAGCACCTTGTCCCCATATTGGTATTGGGGTACCCTAAGACCCCAACCCATTCACCAAAAAAGTTTCTAAAAGAAATAAAAGCACACACACAGTTTTTCACAATTTCGTTATAAAAAAAAAAAACAATGTCCCCCTATGTAGATCCATCATCAGTCATGACGCCCGCTAACGGTCAGGTGCATTGCTTTGGCCAGTCAGGGCTTAGAATGCGCTGTGCAGCGTGCAGTGCATTATGGGATGCTTGGCGGGCGAACATCCCTCAGAGCGCCCCACCAATTCGGGTGTTCGCCGAACCGGCTAACGGGTGATATTCATGAATGAATGAATGAATGAATGATTTGTATAGCGCTACAATGCGAACTGAATCGCATCAAGGCGCTGTATTGGTGCTTTGTTGTCACCCTTCTTAGAAGAAGTAGGTCTTGAGTTTTTTCCTGAAGGCCTGATGGTTTTCTTCCATGCGGATGTAGGTTGGTAGAGCGTTCCATAGCCGTGGTCCTTGGACAGCGAATCTCCGTTCCCCTTTTGCTTTGTAGCGGGATTTGGGAATAAGGAGGAGGTTTTGGTGAGACAATCGAAGACTGCGATTGGGTGTGTAGTGTGGTATCTTCTCGCGTAGGTATTGTGGAGCATCTCCATGGGCGCATTTGTGGGTGAGGCAGAGGGTCTTGAATGTGACCCGATTCTTTACGTTTAGCCAATGTAGGTTCTTCAGGGAAGGGGAGATGGATTCCCAGGTTTTTTTTCCTGTTATCAGCCTTGCCGCCGTGTTTTGGATGAGTTGTAAGCGCGCAAGTTGATATTGGGGTAATCCTATGTAAAGGGAATTAGCGTAGTCAAGTCGTGAATTAATGACTGTTCCAACCACCACTGCTTTGTCATCCTTTGGAATGAAGGGGATGAGTCTGCGTAGCAAGCGGAACAGATGGTGAGAACCACTGACTACTGCTCCTATTTGTGCATTCATTGACATTTCTCAAAAATGACTCCGAGACTCTTGACCTTGGTCCTTGGGGAGATGGTCTGCCCAAAGATGGTAGGTGGTGTCCAAGAGATCTTGGTTCGGGAGTTTTGGTTTGCGTGTAGAATAAGAAGTTCTGTTTTTGATTTGTTGAGTTTAACCACTTCAATACCGGGCACTTAGACACCTTCCCGCCCAAGCCAATTTTCAGCTTTCAGCGATGTCGCAATTTGAATGACAATTGCGCGGTCATGCTACACTGTACCCAAACAAATTTTTTATCATTTTGTTCCAACAAATAGAGCTTTCTTTTGGTGGTATTTGATCACCTCTGCGATTTTTATTTTTTGCGCAACAAACCAAAAAAGACCGAAAATTTTGCAAAAAAACAAGTTTTTCTTTGTCATTGTTAATTTTTTTGTAAATAAGTGCGTTTTCTTCTTCAATGACGGGCACTGATAAGGCGGCACTAATGGGCACTGATAAGGCGGCACTGATGGGCACCGATGAGGTGGCGCCAATTAGGGGGCACCGATGAGGTGGCACTGATGATGGGCACTGATAGGCGGCACTGATAGGCGGCACTGATAGGCGGCACTGATAGGTGGCACCGATGGGCATTGATAGGTGGCACTGGTATGTGGCACTGATGGGCACTCAGGTGGCACTGATGGGCACTCAGGTGGCACTGATGGTCACTCATAGGCCTCACTGATGGGCACTCATAGGCGGCACTGACGGGTACTTATGGGTGGCACTGATGCACACATATAGGTGGCACTGATAGGTGGCATGGATGGGCACTGATAGGGGGGCATGGGTGGGCACAGATGGGCACTGATAGGTGGCACTGATGGACGCTGATGAGTGGCACTGATGACACTGATGGGTGGCATTGCTGGGCATCCCTTTTTTAAACTTTTTTTTAATTAAATATGATGTGCCAATCAGTGCCCATCTGTGGGCACTGATTGGCATATTTTTTGCATTTTTTTTAACATGTGGATGGCCATGGGGGATGTACCTGGCCATCCACATGCTGGGGGCTTCCCTGGTGGTCCTGGGGGCTTCCCTGGTGGTCTAGTGTGGGCATCTGAGGGGGGGGCTGCGCTGATAAACAATCAGCGCATACCCCCCCTGTCAGGAGAGCCGCCGTTCGGCTCTCCTCTACTCGCGCCTGTCAGACGCGAGTGAGGAAAAGCCGATCAACGGCTCTTCCTGTGTACATCGTGATCAGCCGTGATTGGACACGGCTGATCACGTGGTAAAGAGCCTCCGCCGGAGGCTCTTTACCGAGATCAGTGTAGCGGTGTGTCAGACTGACACACCGCTCCACCGATCACCGCGATGCGCGCCCCCACGGGCGCGCGGCGGCTGTTATCTTGCAGGACGTCATATGACGTCCAGTCAGGATAACGAAACCACTTCCCGGACGTCAATCTGCTATTGACCGGGCGGGAAGTGGTTAAGGGAGCTAGTGGTCATCCAGTCGTCTATCAGGGTGAGGCATTTTTCTAATTGCTGATGATGGTCTTTTTGTCCGGTGATCCGAAAATATAATTGGGTGTCGTCAGCATATGAGTGGAAGCAGAGGTCTGAACTTCTGATTATTTTGAGGAGTGGGCGGATGTATATATTAAAGAGTACTGGCGACAAGGGTCATGCCGAACTTATGCTCAGTCCGAACGGCTCGCCCAACACTATTCAATTTAAAATAAGCATACTGTATTTTTAATAGGAAATGTACATTAAAATAGTATTAAAAAGTTTCCAAAAATGTTTTTCTGTCATATGACGAACTTTTGTCTCCACCATGCACAGGGGCAGCAAGTCTTGCCCTCCCGCAATAAAAATGGATGCCTTGGTAAGTAGCGCTACTTGTGTGTATGTGTGCACCCACACACACACACACCCACACACATAGACAGTCAGCTCAGGGATATTATACCTGTTAAAAGTGCAGGTTCAGAGTCACTAAGCAGAGTTTCCTGCCTGGCTGCTGGGTCTTTCTCACAGGTAGGTGCAATGGCCAGCAGCACAATGCTAAGTGACGCTGTACCTGGATTTTAAACAGGCTCCATGTCCCTCAAGAGGCTTGGCCGCTGGGGCTGGCTGTATGACGGGTTCATTGGCAGGACAGGGAGCTCCATAATGCTGAGCCTGTGGTTTTACTAGGCTCTGCGTTGATCTGCACTGAGGATGGTGTCCGGTATGGATTGGTAAACAGGATGGGCAGCCTTACTGATCAACAGAGGTACAGAAGAAGGCAGGTCACAGTGCTAATAAATTGAAAAACAGGGAAGTGACCTTCGCGCTTAATTGAACTAGAACACACAGGTAACACTGGTGAACTGAAAAATCCCACAAAGGGATATATTGGGGTGCCTAAATAATAGAATGAAATTCTTAAGGAAGCTGCAAAACCTAATGGTAAACACATAGGTGTCCTTTTATGAAGCAGTGATCAGCGGAGATCCTGAGGATCACCACTAATCACAGCCCATAAACAGTTTATAAACCAGAGATAATCGGGGGGAGAAGTGTTTGAACTTGCTTCATGTGATATGTGTATACATATATATATATATATATATAATGTGTATATGTATATATATATATATAATGTGTGTGTATATACATGTATATATATGTGTGTGTGTGTATATACATGTATATATAATGTGTGTGTGTGTATACATGTATATATAATGTAGGGTGGATTCTTTATTTTATTAACATTAATCACACTGGTGTCTGTCCGTGTATTGAGCTGTGATAATTTATCACTGCTTAATAAATGGACATCTCAGTGTTTCAGTGAATTTCTGGTACTGTAATCTCGTAAAGTCTCACGAGATTCCAGTATCAGGGGCCGTTCTCCACTGTTTGAAGCGTTTGTAGATCACTCCACTCCGCCAAGGGTGAAGCGATCTACTCCGCTTCATAAACAGGCACACAGAGGAGAAAGATCTCCTCTGTGAATGCCGGAGAACGAAGCAGTGAATAGATTTCACTGCTTCATATAAGGACACCTAAACCACAAGTGAAAGAAAAAATAAATGATTTTGCGCTAAAACCGTGGCAATAAATAAAAATAAATAAATACATTCACATAGATAAATATAAATAAGCAGAACCGTGCGCAATGCGCTAAAGTGCACTAACAAAGGGAATAATAGTATTGAGGTGATAAACAAGGTAATCAATAAAAATCACCCATTAAATAAAGTGCATCAATAATTATAAATAAATAATGCATACAATAAATAATGTGCAAAAAAGGTGTAGGTGACGGTGATTAAAAATCAGTGAAAAGTCCCACGGACGAATAAATGTTCATGGCAACAATGATGATAACAATAAATAATAAATAATGTCCATGCAGTGAGGTAGATGAGATGGCAATAAAAGTGTGTCCGTTAATCCCACCGACGTCCTGTATGTCCCGTCTCGATCAAAGTGAGTGGGTATGGGCACTTTAAACTTGTTGTGAAAAGCCAGCAGGTGGGTGCAGACAAATGAAATCCCAAACTGATACTCCCTAGCCTCTCACCTTCGGGCCAGTGTTTCAGGGCACTGAAAGAATTTTAGGCTTAATCCAAACTCCTCTCCTCCACTCGATCCCAGGGATATGGCAAAATCATTCGATACTGCAAACCTCTCATAAAATGAGATCCCAGGGATTGATCTGATTGGAGGATACCGGAAGATACCGGAAGTGATGTGTAACTGGCGCTGCTCGCCTGTGTATGCTGGATTTTATCTTCATTGATGTAAGGATGCAATTTGCTTTTCAATAAATATATTTTACCCAAACGTACTTCACTATTGGGCTCCCCCCACCCTTCTTCTCTTACCCTTCACCTCCATTTTATGAGAGGTTTGCAGTATCGAATGATTTTGCCATATCCCTGGGATCGAGTGGAGGAGAGGAGTTTGGATTAAGCCTAAAATTCGTTCAGTGCCCTGAAACACTGGCCCGAAGGTGAGAGGCTAGGGAGTATCAGTTTGGGATTTCATTTGTCTGCACCCACCTGCTGGCTTTTCACAACAAGTTTAAAGTGCCCATACCCACTCACTTTGATCTAGACGGGACATACAGGACGTCGGTGGGATTAACGGACACACTTTTATTGCCATCTCATCTACCTCACTGCATGGACATTATTTATTATTTATTGTTATCATCATTGTTGCCATGAACATTTATTCGTCCGTGGGACTTTTCACTGATTTTTAATCACCGTCACCTACACCTTTTTTGCACATTATTTATTGTATGCATTATTTATTTATAATTATTGATGCACTTTATTTAATGGGTGATTTTTATTGATTATCTTGTTTATCACCTCAATACTATTATTCACTTTGTTAGTGCACTTTAGCGCATTGCGCACGATATTGCTTATTTGTATTTATCTATGTGAATGTATTTATTTATTTTTATTTATTGCCACGGTTTTAGCGCAAAATCGTTTATTTTTTCCTTAGGTCACAGTGCTGACTTCCTGGTAAAGTCATTATTTGCATAATAAAACATTTTGAGTTTTGAGTTCCCAGAGCATTTTGGAAGAAAACTTAAAAAAATACCTGCAGGCACTTGGAGGTGCCTTTTAAACATCTAGCATATACCTTTTTAGATTGCAAATCACTGCTGCTTCATTTTTAATTGATGTTCACAAAAATATATGAATGCTGGAAATGAAGCATATAAAGTACCTACTGTATATTTTTGGATTATTATTGATTGCTATGCATACAGTATTTCTCAATATAAAATCACATGCCTTGAACACATTCACTTTCCTTGTACTAAATCTTTCAAAAGAAGCTAAACACTTTTTTTCTATTTTATGTGCAATTAATTGACCAAGCTGAATTTCCTTTTGACTTTTGTATTATTACTGTTGTTTAGTACACAATGCCATCACTTTGGGCTCCATTTGAGAGCAAATACTCTTGGATTATCATAGCACAATACTGCCATCTGGTGAAACTTGTTATGAAATGTGCTAGATGCAGCGTTACACCGACCTTCCCATATTATCATTATGGTTTACTTATGAAAAGATGCATTAGTGGAGTCAGTGCTTATTTCATTTATAGCCATGATTTGAAATTCCATGAAACTTTAAATAACATTTTTCAATTACAGCCTAGTATTGCATATTCCAGAGTAGATGGCGGGCATCATTTGGATGTTAGCACATGCTTATAAGGAATTCACAGTTGCTGCTCTCTCTTTTACTGACAATTAGTCCTTTTTTAAACAAAGCTGATTTTTACCCTGATACCTTTTCCCTTATCTGGGTGCTCTATTACCAAATATGCACCTGACCCATCTGCTGCTTAACCACTTCAGCCCCGGAATAATTTACCCCCTTCCTGACCAGAGCACTTTTTGCGATTCGACACTGTGTTGCTTTAACTGACAATTGTGCGGTCGTGCGACGTGGCTCTAAAAAAAAAAATTTACGTCCTTTTTTCCCCACAAATAGAGCTTTCTTTTGGTGGTATATGATAACCTCTGCGGTTTTTATTTTTTGCGCTATAAACAAAAAAACAGTGACAATTTAGAAAAAAAAGTTATATTTTTTACTTTTTGCTACAAAAATATATAAAACTATTTTTTTTCCTCAGTTTAGGCCGATACGTATTGTTCTACATATTTTTTGTAAAATAAAAAATCGCAATAAGCGTTTATTGATTGGTTTGCGCAAAAGTTATAGCGTCTACAAAATAGGGGATAGTTTTATTGCATTTTTATTAATAATTTTTTTTTAATAGCAATGGCGGCGATCTGGGATTTTTATCATGACTGCGACATTATGGCGGACAGATCGGACACTTTTGGTGCTATTTTTCACATTTATACAGCGATCAATGCGATTAAAAATGCACTGATTACTGTGTAAATGTGACTGGCAGTGAAGGGGTTAACCAGGAGGGGGCACTGCAGGGGTTAAGTGTGTCCTAGGGATGTGTTCTAACTGTGGGGGGGGGGGGTGGGCTAGCAGTGACACATCACTGAACATCGCTCCCGATTACAGGGAGCTGTGATCAGTGACAGTGTCACTAGGCAGAACGGGGAAATGCTTGTTTACATTAGAGTTTCCCCATTCTTCCTCTCTGTGAGGCGATCGTGGGTATCCCCGCGGAGATCGAGTCCGCGGGACCCGCGGTCGGACTCATGGAGCTCACGGCGGGCATGCGCGCCTGCTATGCAAGCCCCGCGAGATCACGTACATTAACATGATTTTGCACAGCGGAGTCAACCTGCCGCAGGAAAACTGCGGCGGCTGGTCCACAAGCGGTTAAAACAAGGAAGTGCAGTGCAGACATTCCCAGGCAGATAAGAATGTGAAGGCCAGCAAGCCCAAGTGTAACTCAATCCTTTTTTATGTTATTTCAGCATGGTTACAGACAGCAATCCAACAATTTGGTGGATGATTGTAACCATTTTCCGACAACATAAAGAAGATTTGGAGCTATAGCAGGTACAACATACGCTTGTGTGAGATGAAGGTGTTGATGTATCCCCAGTAGGGTTGCCACCTTTTCTTCAAGCCAAACCCGAACACTCTAGTAGCCTGGGACACCTTTGGGTGCCCTAAGGAGAGTAGTAATGCAGTGCGCATAGCGTGCCGCAGCAAACAGTGGGTGTGGCCAAATTGCTCTTGCTGACACCATCACCCAGTTATGCCAAACCGGCCCCCAGAAAGCACCCACAGCTTTGTGTGTGACTATCTTGGCTACTTGGGGAGCCACAGCCCGGTCTGTATAATTGCATGGTCATGCAACGCTGTACCCAAACAAAATTTATATCATTTTTTTTCACACAAATGGAGCTTGCTTTTGGTGGTATTTGATCACCTTTGTTTTTTTTATTTTTTATTATATAAACGAAAAAATGCCTCTCTTTTTTTTTCTTTCTGCTATATAAACATATCCCATAAAAAATCAAAAAAAAATCAAATCTCTTAATAGATTTTGTCCAAAATGTATTCTGCTACATGACTTTTAAAAAAAATGCCAAAAAAATAATAAGTTTCTTCACCGTCTCCTGTCTGAGTCTCGAAAGGAACCGGAGAATTACCGGAACTGGTATATTCCACTGATCCGTGAGAGCCTCCACTCCCATGGCTTGGGGACAGCGGAATACCTTGGACTCTGATCAAGGCGACCACCGCCAGTAAGAGCTTGGAAAACACCCGCGGCGATGTTGTGAGCCCGAACGGGAGACATATGAATTGGAGGTGTATTTGACCCACCGAGAACCGTAGATATTTTTGGAAGTCCTTCGCTATTGGTACATGGAAGTACGCGTCCTTTAGATCTATTGACACTAGCCAATCGCCTGACTGGATTGTCTGGCGAATAGTCAACAACGTTTCCATTTTGAATTTCTCCTTTTTTATAAAAGAGTTCAAGTAAGTCAGGTCGATAACCGGCCTCCAAGAGCCGCTCTTTTTGAGGACCATAAAGAGGGGTGAGTAGATCCCCTGAAACTTTTCTTCCGACGGAACTGGAATAACAGCACCTTGAGTGATGAGTGAGTCCGTGTAGGTCAGCAGAACCTCTCTCTTTTCTTCCAACAAAAGAAGGCTTGTGGGAACGAATTGATGTATGGGTGGATTGTTGAACACCCAAGTGTGTCCCATAGAGACTGTCATTCTGACCCAGTAGTCTTGTACCGAGGCTGCCCAGACGTGGGAGAAGCGTAGTAAACGTGCCCCTACTTGTTCCACCTGGACAGGCGCTATATCAAAAAGACTTCGCCGCTTCGCGGCCCCCAGAAGATGTGGATTTTGAAGGTTTATGACCAGAAGGCTGGTTTCTCCTCCAGTTCTTTCTGAACTCCCGACCTGGTCTGTAACGACGTGCATCCCTAGCACGTTCTGAGTCTGACCTGGACTGGACCTTCTTCGGGGAAAACAGACGGCGATAATGGGGTAGGAACCCTGACTTCCCACCGGTAGCACGAGAAATGGCCGAATCGAGCTTATTCCCAAAAAGAGAAGACCCCTCAAAGGGAATTTTGCACCAGGCCTGTTTAGAGGCCGGATCCGCCACCCAAGGGCGTAGCCACAAAGCTCGTTTGGCTGTAACGGAAGACAGCATAACACGTGCTACCAGGCGGATTATATCTAGGGAAGCCTCACCCAAAAAAGCCGATGCCATTCTCATCTCACATATTGGAGAGCTCTTGAAGGCTTCTTCGGACATACCTCTCAGGACTGTCCCTAAATCATCCGTCCAACATTCCATTGCCTTGGATAATGCTGCCAAGGCCAGTGCTGGCTTGCAGGCCATTCCGGCTGTGATGTAGATACGTTTCAAGTCTGTATCGATCTTTCTTTCAAGACCGTCTTTAAATGATACAGTATCTTCTAGTGGAACAGTGACGTGTCTCACCAGCCTCATTAAGGCTGCATCAATGAGGGGAGCAGACTCCAGATGCTTAACTTCCTCATCTTTGAAAGGGTACAATCTGGACACTTTAGAGATAAGGGAATTCTTCCTCTCTACTTTGCTCCATTCGTCGGAGATAATTTCTCCCAGTTCACCCAGGAAGGGAAAATTTGAGCGCTCCTTCTTAAGGTGCTTAAAGTACTTCCTCTGTTTAGAGGGTGCTTCTACTGGCTCCTCCCACCTCAGTGCGTCTTTCACTGCCCTTACCAGATGAGGGACCTGGGAAAAATCAAATCCTGCACTGGACTCCTCTACTTCAGCTTCGCTGTCCGAAGATCCACTAAAAGAGAAGTCACGGGAGGGCCCTGGGGCCTCAAGTTCTTCCACCTCAACCACTGAGATTTGATCAGAGGGAGGAATAACTGCATGAGGGGACTCTGGTTTGTTCAAAGATTCCCGAACAACCTTTCTGACCAATGCCTCCACCTGCTGGTCACTAACATCCCTTTCCTTTGCAGCTCGGGAAAAACATATATCGCAAAGCGATTTGTCTTCTGGCACTTTTGCTCTACAACCCCAACATGATCTTCCAGACTGGTGGTGGGAAGAGTGCCGAGACCCCGACCTTGACTTGTCAGAGCGGTGCCTGGAGGAGGACTTAGGACGTCCAGAACTGGACCTAGACTGGTCATGTCTTGACCCAGAATTCAAATTATCTTCGCATGCTGAAGGCCGAAGATCCGATATAGAAGGGCTAAAATTGAATAATAAGGAGAAAAAAATTCCCTTAAAATACACCCTATACCAACCAACACAGGTAGAAGGAAAAAACAAAATTCTTCCCTACCTGCGTCGTAAAGGCTGGCCACAAGGTGGCGACGAGACATCCATATCCACAAATTCAAACAGGCTGTAACAATATCCATAGTAAGATATT
The DNA here is from genome assembly GCA_028564925.1 of Lithobates sylvaticus. NCBI lineage: Eukaryota > Metazoa > Chordata > Amphibia > Anura > Ranidae > Lithobates > Lithobates sylvaticus. Next base: position 205,302,109 of record CM053030.1, on the reverse strand, counting down.
TTACTTAAAATCCACTTTTCCCCAATTTTTAAAAAAATATATTTTAAATAAATTCAGTTGCCAAAAACATATTTATCCAATGCATGAACATCTAATAGCCAGCAAGGAATAAGGCCTAAAGCCTCTTACCTCAATAAAGCAGAGAAAAGCAGCGTCACAGGATTCGTTTTGGATGCAGCAGCAAGCCTGTCTAAATCTGACAGGCATTTAAAAAAAATGCCAATAAGTGTATATTGATTGGTTTGGATGAAGTTATAGCATCTAGAAACTACGGGATATATACCGGAATTTTTATTTATTTATTTTACACTACTAATGGCGGCAATCAGTGACTTATACCGGGACTGCGATAGTGCGGCGGACAATCTGACACTAACTGACTTCTAATTATATACACTGTTACTGTACTAATGACACTGGGCAGGAAGAGATTAACATCTAGGGCATGCTGCTTTTATTGGGGGTCTAGATATTTTCATTCCCTGCTTAGCAGAGAATGAAAAAGCAATGAGATCCCTTGTCACTGAGCACAGCTCATTGCACAGCTTGGCCAGTTAGCGCCTCTACCCCTAAACTCTCACTCAACTTCCCCCCCTTCCCCGCTACCAACACCTTTTCACCACCTTTTCCCCCGCCTATTGTTTGTATATCTAAGAGATTTCCTCTTCAGGCTACTGAAAAAAATGCATTTGTAAAAGGAAGCTCACCTCCTAAGGAGCTGCAAGTAGAATGGGATCCCCCACCCTGTACATCTAGGCACACCGCATTTTCGCAGAACACTTGAGGCAAGTAACAGTCCAGTGCTTTGCTTTGTATTTTTATTAAGGGGTTGGATGGTAAAAACACCAAAATGCCCACTTGACTTTAGCAGAACTTTCAGGAACAAAACTCCTTTTGTACAGACTATTTACACTCCTCAGCTTCCTCTAACACAACACTTGCTTGAAGCACTACAATTCCCAGGACCAGCTGGCACTTTTAGATTGGTTGCAAAAGCCCTTTACAGGCAGGGACCAAGGTCCCTAGCAAAGTCCTAGTACCCTGCTGTCCTTCTGTGGCTACTTATCCCAGAACCACCTCTTCAGGCACTGCCAGCCCATCTGGCTGCAGCTGCCCCTTTCACTAGCCCTCCTGGCTACTCTTTCACAGTCCTCCCAGACTGACTCTGCAGTCACCCCAGACTGCTCTTACTCAGTCCTCTCAGGCTGCCTTTAAGTACTCACAATTGTAACACTCAACGGCCAGCTGGCTGTCTTCCTTCCTGGAGATTTGCCCGGCAGTATACTCCTCCTGCTGTCTTTACACTTGCTCCCATGCCCCTGGTCAGGACACCTCTGTCACCACCTTCCAGACCCGAGCTCCCAAACCCAAGGTCACCGCCCCAGACTAGGGGGCTACCCTCAAGGGTCTTCCAACCCATCTGTTGGGGATTGGTCAGATCCCCAATGAATACTCCAGGTAGCTCCTCCTAACCTCAACTCCCATTCTTCTAGTATCTTCTTTAAGTGTCTAGAAGTAGGGGGAGGTATCAGAGATGCTGTCTGTGAGTAATAGCTGCCTCCCTGAATCACTCACCCTGACCCAGATAAAAAACACAGGCTTGGCTGCCAGCTAAGCCTGAACATTTTACCTACACTAACAACAAAAATCTAACACTCTAGCACACTAGCTAGGGGGTGCTACATTAAGTAAATTAAAGGATGAGCCTCAGAAAGGTACTGTCTCTCTGGCAGTGCTACCACAAAGTTGGGCCTTGTTTAGTGCAATTAGGAGCCCTGGGGGTATTGGCAGTCCCCTGAGGCAATGACACAAGTGGGAGCCCCATGGGCCTCATTGAGGCCTGGTGGTGAGGTGGATGTTGGCAGTCTCATACACTCAGCCCCAAACACCACCACTATTCAAGCTAAAGTGATAAGTGACACGCTGCATTTGGTAGCAGACTACAGTGACAAGCTGCATCTGGTGGCAGGCACCATATCACTGTCTAGTTGCAGGAAAATAAGTTCAGGGCCCTACCATGTAATAATATAAATAATGTGCTTCAAACATCCTGACACCATATCAACCATGTAATTTTAGACATGCTGATGCTTGAGCTATAGGTGGAGGCACTGGGATGGGGGCACTGGTACAATGCTCAAAGCAGAAGATTCCTATAATAACTAATATAAAACCTTCTTTTGTCTGTGTCTATCAGAGGGTTTATAATTGGAAATCAACTGCATGCTGGGAAATATTATGAGATTCTGACTCGTATCGCAAATCTATTAAGTAATAATATTTCCTAGGACATTTACATACATACTTACATATCTAAGACTAAGAATAGTAACAATGCCACTTTAATGTGAACTTGTTTTAATGGGTGTAGGTTGAAAGGCTGCATTCCATTTAGGCTGCATTCCGGAGATCCAATTTTTTTTCCCTGCTTAAAAAAAAAACGGGACAATTTTGAAGGTAACATACAAAAATAAATATTTGCAATCGGGTTATTTTTGCATTCCATGCCATGCAAACAATCCCTGTGAATATATGACCTTGACATCAAGGAAATTAAGAATAATCACATATATTATGATAATGATATCACTTATCAGTTATTTAATAATGATGGTAATGTAATTTTCCAATAAATTTGTTACATCGGTCTCTATTACCTTAAACCACATCCTGATGTATATTATTTCAAAGTAATCTCTTGTTTGGTCAATAGGAAACTATAGTATTTTCAGTGATCACATATTTTGTTTAACTTTTTGATGTGAATTTGATATTTTAACTTTTCCATATTTCCATTATTATTGTAAAGGATAAAACAAGTGTACAGTGGTGGGTGGTACTACAGCCGGGGGGGGGGGGGGGGGGGGGGGGGGGGTGGGGTTGGGGTTTGCAAGCTAACTCAGGTGACCCACAGGCTCTAATCACGTACTTAAAAAAAATCCATGCGTCTGGTGCCCAGCATGTAAATACTGGCAATCTACACGAATTCTTGATAACATTTTGAGTCCTGCTTCCTACTATTTGAAGATGTGTTTTTTCTATGCAGATATCATGATTGATGTTTGGCCTTTGGCTTTTGTTTCTATTTGATACCAACAAGGTGCAGTGTCAACTTTGGTCTCCCCTTAGCTTGAACACATTCAACACTTGTTTTTAAAGATATTTTGAGTCAGACACAGATAACAAAGCCCTGAAGAAGCGACATGCGAAACATGTTTGTACTTTCCGTGTGATACGTATTACATCATGTCTGATACACGCATATGTGCTTTTATACATGTGGGCATATAGTTGCCCTTATTTTTTGATTGACATTTTCGTATGTATTAATAAAAACCTTTTTTATCTTCAAAGAAATGTATATGTACTTATGTGATATACTTTAAAACACCAATGGGAATAACCTTCTAAGTCCAAAGTCCATCCTTCACATAATATTCTTTGTCTTTTCAGTAACACTAGTACTTCCTGAAGGAATCAAAACACAGACACTAGGACCTGAGCTCAAGTCAGTACTCACAATGTCACATGATCACTTGATGCATCCATCCAGTATCCATCAGACACTCTTCAGTGAAGGATAGGTAAATGCTTACAATGCCACAGGACAGCCAGTCCCTTTCCATCCCTCACCAGGCACTCTTTAGTGAGCCCTTTAAACAAGGTCCTTAGGTGAGGGTTCCCTTGAATTTTTCAAAAAGGGATTTTAGAAGTAGACCCCCAGCTATGTCACAACTGGGACCTCAATGAACTTCAGCTTGAATAAGTAGAACTGCTGCAGGGGGGAGGGGGGGAGCCATTCCCACCCAGACGTGTGGAAGAAGCCCTGCTGTTCCAAAGCTAAGACTATTTATATGCCTCTTCAGCCACCTACTGGGCACACCTCCTCAAGGATTGGCTGAAGCGCAATAAATATTCATGCTGTCTCTTTGCCTCGCCCAAGCTCTTATGTTCCAGAATCCTCTAGAATGCAGGGGAGAGAAATCAAACCTGCAGCCTGTGAGATCCAGAACAGCCAAAAGCAATCACCAGCTGCTCCACTGATTACAGAGGAGCCAAAAACTAAATTTGCCTAACATGTCAGCAACCTAACTAGGAGGGTGATATACATGATTAGAATATTGGTTGCTAAAAAGAGGCCTGTGTTTAAATTAGGGATAAGCTCAGGGATGTTTGAACACTAATTTGAACCTGCCTGAGATAACCTACCAGTAAACTGTCAGTGCCAAACGACAATCATAAGTGGCATTTTTCTACCCCACAGCCACCGCTATGCATTGGGCATGCATATGTGTGGCTGCAAGGTGAGAAATACCTCTGCTGCTTATGATTGGTGGATTGCAGTGACAGCTTCCTGAGCTCAGGTGGGTTTAGACTAGTAACCAAACATGCTTGAGCTCATCCCTGGTATAAATACAGTCAGTCAGTTTTCTTGATGTGCAACTGTTGAGCTGTGTTAGAATATAACAGAGAGAGAAACAATAAGGGCCAGTTCACACGGGAATGCGCACACAGTTTTACATGTTCTGTTTTTAACAGCCCATTCATCTCAACGGGGCTGCTAAATGCATGGGAACACACAAAAAGTAAGGAAGGCGTAACTTTTAAAAAACTCATTGCACCAAACTGCAGTACCATGTGGTTTGGTGGCACTGCACTGCATTTGTTACATGTGTTTGTGGTACCATTGACAATTGATGGCACCTACAAGCATCTAACAAGGGCAGCCCGTCCCTATGTGGTGCATTAAAGCACATTGAAACGTGGCTTTATTGCACTCCATTTTGGTATGAAAAGGACTGGCTACATTTGGCCTGATCTTGCCTGCATTGATGATCTAAAGTGATGCCTGGGAAAGGATTAAACTATTTAGGCCGCATTCAGACCTTTGCTTGCAGTAATGTGCACTAATACGCAATAATACTAATACTTTACTGCAACATATATTAAAGAACTTATTGTGGTGTGTTGCCATGCCATTTATTTTGAATGGCACCCCAATGCATGCATCACAATGAGCACGCATTTTAGCATGCCACAATTTTACCAAACCATCTGTGCATTTTGGTGAGCTGAAAAAGAAGGTTCATTCCAAGTGATTAACAATGAAAGCAATGTTGCCATAGGTTTTTCTGATAACTCGAATAATTTAATGCATTCACACGTGCTAAATGTTTCTAATTTTTATCTACTATAAAGTTAAAAAGTAGAACGTGGTAAAAATGGTATGAATTTCAAAACACCTATATTAGAGGTGCCTAGTGTCTATATGTACACTTTAAATCAAAGAGTACTTTCTCTTTTCAGACTACCCCTCTCCCCACTGAACTAATCTAGCCCCCCAAATACATTTGCACTTTGTAATCGTACCCATAGCCTCTGCAGTATGTTTACATCCTGTGCTGACAAGCGAGTTGAAACTCACACAGGAGCTGTGTATGTGGATGTACACAGCTCATCTCAGGTCCCAGCTGGTGGGGGGCGCGCATACATGGGTGACTCCTTAGTATCTAGCCAGCTAAAGGAGACACCCGCAAAGAGAGAAATGGGGGGAACTGTCCAGGGACCAGCAAGAACACATGGAAAGGAAGAATTTTATGAAAAAGGACCATTCATTTTAGGTTAGTATGGACAGCTTTGTTTAAAAAAAAAAATAAAAAAAGAGCAAGAAGTAAAAAAATTACTTTAAGGCATCATATGTTACATAAAAAATCCTCCAATTTACAAGTACCAAGGAATAAAACTAAAGCAAAAATTCCCTAAAATACTGGGAGAGTGTGTAGGCAAGTGTGAACTTCTCTATTTCTTAGTCTTGTGAATAGTAAAGGGTTTTTCCCCTCCCACTCACATATTACGACATAGGAAATCCCAGCTTCAGCGTGTCATACATATACACAGACACAAATGCCATTTCTCGAACACATGCTTCGGCAGACAAGATGATCTTACACTGGCATCTTCCATGCTTCGTTTTTGGAAATGGTAGGTCCTTATCTGTTCCTATTCTATAGTGTGCATAGAAAGGCTTTCTGTTCACTGTCTGGTAAATAACTGTTGCTCTCTTCTCTAGTGTGGTGCCTTCTCTATGCCACAGACATCCAAGTGAACCGGGCAGACTTAAAATTAGTGTGCTCTGATAATACACTACTACTGTGTTCCTCTAAAGAAGATCGAACCTGTGTAGACGCATCACTCTGCATGCTTGGCCATGAGAAACAGGTAAATTATTTTATTTGCAGCTAACATAGTCAGCCTTACTATGTATAAAAGAGCCTTTTAAAGAGAGCCTACAACTTTGTGCCTATCAGTAGTGTACAACTTAGTCTACAACTTAGTGCCTATGATGCCCCGTACACACAGCCGGACTTCCTGACAGAAAAAGTCCAATGGGAGCTTTCGTTCAGACATTCCGACCGTGTGTATGCCCCATCGGACTTTTTCTGTCAGATATAGAACATGTTCTAAATCTTTCCGTCAGAAATGCCAACAAGCTTTGGCTTTACTTCTCCTTTAAGGGTATTTACCTTTATGCATTCTCTGCTTTAAGATAAAAACCTTTCTTTGCTGCAAATTTATGTAGTGATACTGTACATAAGGTTTACCATAAGCTCCTGAAGAAGCCAGTATGATGGTGAAACATGTAGAGCCACAAATCCTTTGTACTACAATCTAATGATTTTTCATATGTTGTTTTTAACAATTTTAATGTTTATATAATAAAAATTTGATAATCTTGATTATGTGTTAAAGGGGTTGTAAACACTTGTGTTTTTTCACCTTAATGCATCCTATTCATTAAGGTGAAAAAACACCTGCCAGTCACCGGCCCCCCGTTTTACTTACCTGAGCCCCAAAATTCAGTCGGCGGAGACACGCTCTCCCTCTCCCCAGGGGGGCCTGGCTCTTTATTGGATAGATTGATAGCAGTTCAGCCATTGGATTCCACTGCTGTCAATTAAACCCAATGATGTGGGGGGCGGGGCTGAGTTCAGCATTCGCGTCTATGGACGCAAATGCTGGACTCAGGAGCGCGCCCGCAAGGTAACCCCCCCAGGAGAGCGCTTCTCCTAGGGGGTTATCTGATGCGGGGAGGAGCCGCGAGAGCTGCAGGGGACCCCAGAAGTCGATGATCGGAGCCACACTGTGCAAAACGAGCTGCACAGTGGAGGTAAGTATGATATGTTTGTTATTTAAAAAAAAATAAAAAAAAGAGGGTTTACACTCACTTTAAGTAGATACATTTTTGCACCTCAAAACTCCCACTCTATATTTTTCTGTACAATTACTTCATTATGAGTAGGTTGTGCTATGTTTGTTTATTTTTAGTGTGTTTGTGTGTGTGTGTATATATATATATATATATATATATATATATATATATATATATATATATATATATATATATATATATATATCCACAGTATCTCACAAAAGTGAGTATGAGATGTTTGCTAATATTTTATTACATCTTTTCATGTGACAAGACTGAAGAGATTACACTTTGCTACATTGTAAAGTAGTGAGTGTACAGCTTATATAACAGTGTAAATTTGCTGTCCCCTCAAAATAACTTAACGCACAGCCATTAAAGTCTAAACCGCTGGCAACAAAAGTGAGTACACGCCTAAGTGAAAATGTCCAAATTGGGCACAGTTAGCCATTTTTGACACTGGGTCTCAGGTGTAAATGAGGAGCAGATGTGTTAAATTTGGTGTTATCACTCTCACTCTCTCATACTGGTCACTGGAAGTTCAACATGGCACCTCATGGCAAAGAACTCTCTTTTTTCAGGATCTGAATAAGAGAATTGTTGCTCTACATAAAGATGGCCTAGGCTATAAGATGGTTGCCAAGACCCTGAAACTGAGCTGCAGCACGGTGACCAAGACCATACAGCGGTTTAACAGGACAGGTTCCACTCAGAACAGGCCTCGCCATGGTCGACCAAAGAAGTTGAGTGCACGTGCTCAGTGTCAAATCCAGAGGTTGTCTTTGGGAAATAGACATATGAGTGCTGCCAGCATTGCTGCAGAGGTTGAAGGGGTGGGGGGGTCAGCCTGTCAGTGCTCAGACCATACGCTGCACACTGCATCAAATTGGTCTGCATGGCTGTCTTCCCAGAAGGAAGCTTCTTCTAAAGATGGTGCACAATAAAACCCGCAAACAGTTTGCTGAAGACAAGCAGACTAAGGACATGGAAGGACATGGATTACTGGAACCATGTCCTGTGCTCTGACAAAGTCTTGAGGAAGACGGGCCAAAGTTAGTTGGCCCGAGCCAAACAGGCAAAGGCAAAGATCCTTTGGAAATCCTTGTAGTCAGTGAGGATGGCAAATGTTTGTGTGTAACATCCATCCCATTAATTCCCATAGAGTGGAGCAGCCCTCGGTACAATTTTTTTTTTTTTTTTTTTTTGATAAAACGGGTGTCATTACGACAACTCGTGCTAGCCCCTGTGTCCACTAAAAAAAACATACCACCCATCCCTCAACTTTAAGGACTACCTGCGGAAGTGTTTTCCAGTGGGAAGAGAAGAAATGCATTACCAAGGAGGGAGATCTGGGGATCTGCTCCAGGCCGCCTTGATTACAGGACGGTTATATTCTGGTTGCGTTCGGCGGCGGCCAGGTGGTGGGGGTTGGTTTTGGGTGCATTGTTCAGGTTGCAGGGGGTGGCTTTGTTGTGTTGGAGAAGGATATAGGTTGTAGGAGGATGGTTCGGTTCTATTTGGGAAAACATTATGAATTACTTTAAGAAAGCGGGTATGATACTCCTCATGATACTTATTTTAGCTCTGGCCGTTTATGTGACATTCAAATTGGTGTTCTGCCTGATAAGTAAAGTAGCAAAATCAAAGAACCTAGTTGATAAGTCTGATGAGACCAAGATAAACTTATTTGGTTCAGATGATGTCAAGCATGTGTGGCAGCAACCAGGTGAGGAGTACAAAGACAAGTGTGTCTTGCTTACAGTCAAGCATGGTAGTGGGAGTGTCATGGTCTGGGGCTGCATGAGTGCTGCCAGCACTGGAGAGCTACAGTTCATTGAGGGAACCATGAATGCCAACATGTACTGTGACATACTGAAGCAGAGCATGATCCCCTCCATTTGGGAACTGGGCCGCAGGGCAGTATTCCAACATGATAACGACCCCAAACACGCCTCCAAGACGACCGCTGCCTTGCTAAAGAAGCTGAGGGTAAAGGTGATGGACTGGCTAAGCATGTCTCCAGACCTTAACCTTTTGAGCATCTGTGGAGCATCCTCAAACAGAATGTGGAGGAGTGCAAGGTCTCCAACATCCACCAGCTCCGGGATGTCGTCATGAAGGAGTGGAAGAGGACTCCAGTGGCAGCCGGTGAAGCTCTGGTGAGCTCCATGCCCAATAGGCTTAAGGCAGTGCTGGAAAATAATGGTGGCCACACAAAATATTGACACTTTGAGCGCAATTTGGACATTTTCACTTAGGGGTGTACTCACTTTTGTTGCCAATGGTTTAGACATTAATGGCTGTGTGTTGAGTTATTTTGAGGGGACAGCAAATTTACACTGTTATACAAGCTGTAAACTCACTCACTTTACATTGTAGTAAAGTGTAATTTTTTTCAGTGTTGTCACATGAAGAGATAGAATAAAATATTTACAAAAAATGTGAGGGGTGTACTCACTTTTGTGAGATACTGTGTGTGTATATATATATATATATATATATATATATATATATATATATATATATATATATATATATATATATATATATACACACACAGTACATATACTCACATAGATACATGGGAATGTGCGTTTGAGCTTAGGGGTGCTTACCCTAATGCAATAGGCTGCGCATACCTATGGGCAAGTGGAGCTGCTGTTTTGTTGTTAGGCAAATCTAGTTGTGCTCACTGTAATCAGTGTAGCTGTGTTGATTATTCTGGCCGGTTTCAACTGTTGCAGGTTTAATTGCTCTCGCTGCTTTGTAGAGAACTGTAGATCTCTCTGGAACATAGGTGTGGAGCAAGGATTTGGCTGAATTCTAAAGAAAAATGGCAGTAAGACATTGCACAAATTTTGCTTTGATTTTCCCAGAATATATTTAGCTAATTTAAAATGACAGTTCAGTTTTGCTTTAATTGAAAATATATATTTTTCCTTTTTAGATAAACAAAAGCAGAGAAAACAATTTAAAATGGTTGAGGCAAGTCTTATGTAATGAGCCTGCCAGTAATTGTTTATTCACAGAGAATGGAGACTACAAATGCAATCTCGGGGAACATCAAAACAACACAGCCATTTTTAAAGTTACAGGTATGGCATTTATAAAATGCTACATCCAAGAAAAACAGTGTTTTAAACAAAGGACGCATTTTTACTGATTATCGTAATATTTATTCAAAAGTGACGTATCAGACAGTGTTTTTGTCACAACAGAACAATTAGCAAAATAACAAGATAAGCCAAACACAGTGTTTAGTGCCAAAGCTACTTTTTCATTTGAATGCATTGTTTCCCTATTTGTTATTGTTTGAATACAATATGAATTAAAAGGCAGCATGTGTTACGCTAAGCCAAGCACTTCTCAGGACCTGCTGCTTCCACAAAAAAAAAAGGCCAAACAAATTTAACGCAGCCTTAGGCCGGCTATACACGTTTGGAATATCGGCCGATTCCTGCTGAACTGGCCTAGATTCCAACCGTTAATGTGCAGGCTGAATGGAACAAGTTGATCGATCGATCAACTTTTGTACAACCAGCCTGCTGGATTCTTACGATTATCGATATCGGCTATAGCAGTAATCGCTGTCTTCTCCTGTCGAGGATGGCTTCCCCCTGCTGGGAGCAGACAATAGCTTGGCAGGAGGGATTATCCGTGTTGATGGGGTAATTGTGCAAATTATATTGCTGCAACCTATGGTTGCAGGAAATACATTTTCACCATGTATGGCCTGCCTTAAGATGCTTGTCTGTACTACACCATTAAGGTAAATCTATAGACCTTCATTTTATGTGCAATTTATACTGATAACACACACACACAGGAAAATAATGCCCTCGTTCACACTGGTGCAACTTGTCATGTGATTTTACAAGTCCAAATTGCATGACCAGTCACACCCTATTGTTGGCAATGGACACCAACTTTACTGTGCCGCACCAATTTGAAAAAGAATTTCCTGCACTATTTTTTACTTGCATAGACATCTGTGCATGAAGTCACACAGATGTCAGCCAAGTCACACCTGAAGTCGCACTGACCTGCGGCTTTGATATTGTGCGATTTCTAGTAAGGTCGCACAATTTCAAAGTCGGGTTCTGTGTGAACGGGGGCCAAAGGCCAGTCATTGTGTGCTGCTGGAAGTACCATATATGCATATTTTGTTTTTTATTATTGTTGTCATGTGCACCTATATTATTATTATACAGGGTTTATATAGTGCCAACAGTTTGCGCTTCACTTTACAACATGGGGGCAAACGGTACAGTTACAATACAATTCAAAACAGGAGGGATCAGTGGGCCCTGCTCATTAGAGCTTACAGTCTATACATTTACAAACTATACAGAAAAACACAGTTTTGTGTGATATACATCAGCACACACACACAGGGCAGGACTTAGGGTGGTAGGGGCCCCTGGGCTTGAGTCACTTCCGGGCCCTAACTTCTATACATTACTGTATTTATCGGCGTATAACAAGCGCCGGCATATAACACGCACCCCAAGTTTAGGAGGGAATTTTAAGGAAAAAAACTTTTAGGAGGGAAGTTTAAATGCCCATCAATGCAGCCTTATCAGTGTCCATCTGCAGCCTTGCCCATTCATCTGCAGCCTTGTCCAGTGTCATTGCAGCCTTGTCAGTGTAGCCTTGTCATTTGCAGCCTTGCCCCAGTGTCATTTGCAGCCTTGTCATTTGCAGCCTTGTCATTGCAGTCTTGAAGTTTAAAAATGGCGCCCATCCTCTCGCAGTCCCGAGCAGAGCCGAGAGTAGCCGAGTGTACTCGGCTCGGTTCACAGTCACGCCCAGTCCCTGTGTTATGTCCATCATAGGGCAGGACTGAGCGTGACTGTGAGCGGAGTACATTCGGCTATGTATCTCGGCAGGGCACCCTATTGGGCGGGGCCCATGGGCTTGAGCCCAGTCAAGCCCAATGGTAAGTCTGGCCCTGCCCACACAGCTGTGTCTATGCAGCTGCTGACATCAGTAGGACCACCTGTATGTGGATGTGCTAAGTGCCTGTGCATAACTCCCAACTGTCCTAGATTTCGAGGGACTGTCCCTGATTTGGAATGAAGTCCCTCTGTCCCTCTTTCCTCCTCATTTGTCCCTCATTTGGTCTGATCTGAGTTGTATGTAAAATGCACTTTGTTCCCAAGTGCTAAAAGTTCGAAATTGCTGCATTTGTAAATTTCAAAAGCCAGTATAAAGGAATAGTAATGGTAAATAAAGCACTTATATAACTAATAATTTTGTAGAATTCTCCTTTAAGGGGGCGTGACAGGGTGTGTGTCCTCTGTCTACATACTTTTGATAATAGGTGTCCCTCATTCCCATCTCAAAAAGTTGGGAGGTATGCCTGTGCATCCTTGTGTAAACATGGACTCGCACAGGGGTGCACATTGATACGCCCCATGTGAACAAGGCACAAAGTACTGTATGTTTCGAAATTTTTAAATACTACAGATTTAATTTATTTTTCAATTACTTTCTCAATAGAAACTAAAAGCCTATAGTACTTTTGCAAACTACTGTAAGTAAAAAATGAAAGGAAGGGGAAAGGACCATGCAGAAATCTAGAACATTTGTATGATTTTAAGTTCCTTTTTCATTTTCGATAGTTGGGGAGGGTTAGGTAAATTTCCCTTCACTTTCTGTCCTGTAGACCAGAAAGGAACTTATAGGGAAATCTTTCCAATGTGAGGGAAATCCCCTCTTATGTGTCATGGAAACAAGTGTCCCCATTGGAAGACTTCCCTCTTTTCCTATTCTGGTGGCAAATTCATTTTATTTTTTTATTTTACCCTCACTTTCATTCCAGGTAAATTATTATAAGAAATTATACCTGCAGGCAGTGGTTGAGGTGGATGGGGTAACCCACCTGCTGTGTGATAGTATTGTGACAGCGGAAGACTTTCCCACCATCAGAATACACAGGTCAGCGCTGCAGGCTATAGCCTGTAGGGCTGATGGAGAGTAAATCGACTTCTGTACAACCACAATGGCCCTACATGGATTAAAAGCCATCCGGTCCCTGCTGATCCGCCCAAATTGCAATCCACCTATGGGCAGTTTAACAGTAAAACAAACAGTAATAAAAACCTGACATGGATTATAACCCCTCACCACTATTCAAATCTTACAAAGAAAGTTTTGCTTTTTGTTATAATTTAACTTTATTATAATTATTTCTTTTTAGATTGCTGGAAGCACAACGTGAAAACATCAACTCTTATTTTAGAAGTCATGTGTAGTTTTATACTTTTCCTATCCATCATGGCCTTGTTTCTGAGTTATGTAAGTATGTCTGCATATGACATGTAATGTTTATATACAGTATAACTTCTGTCACATTTTAACATCAATGTCTAGTATCAAGTTTGTATTTTGCACGGTGGTACTTGTTTTTTTAGATGTTTTTCCTTTATTTTCACTTGGTTATCCAGCCAGTGCGGTCCCTTTCAACCCTTTTCAACCTGTACCCACAGGTTAGCTGCAATTTCCCATTGACTTCTATTATGTCCCATGGTTTTGGTGCACTTTCTGAAAGTGCACCATAACCACAGGACATAATTGAAGAAAAGGGGAAAGTGCAGCTAACCTGCCTGCACCAAACCCATGGGTACACTGCACTGTTTATGCCATGTACACACGACCAGACTTTGACGGACTGAATTCTGTCAGACTTTTCAACGGACTTTCGATGGACTTACGTAGAATCGGACTTGTCTACACACAATCACACCAAAGTCCGATGGATTCGACCGTGATGACATACGACAGGACTAGAATAAGGATGTTCGTCATGTTCCGTCGGACTAGCATACAGACGAACAGATTTTTCGACCGGACTCGAGTCCATCGGTAAGATTTGAAACATGTTCTAAATCTAAAGTCTGTCTGATTTTTCGATAGCAAAGGTCCGATGAAGCCGACGGATTCGTTCCGTCAGACCTTTGCTGTCGAAAAGTCCGGCCGTGTGTACACGGCATTAGTGTGAAAGGGACCTAATGCCGCGTACACACGGTCGGAATTCTCGTCGGAAAAAGCTCTGATGGTTTTCCCGTCGGAATTCCGATGGAATTTCGCTCAAACTGTCTTGCCTACACACGGTCACACCAAATTCCAACGGTCAGTAACACAGCGGCATAAAAAACATTCGACTGCACTATAAAAGGGAAGTTTAATGCTTCTGAGCATGCGTCGAATTGTTTCCGAGCATGCGTCTGAATTTTGCGTGTCGGAATTGCATACACACGATCGGAAAATCCGATAGAAAGGTTTTCCGTCGGAAAAATTGAGAACAGGTTCTCTATCCAAAGTCCGTCGGAAATTCCGACAGAAAAAGACCGATGGGCATACACACGGTCGGAAAATCCGTTGAAAGGCTCCCATCGGACTGTTTCCATCGGAAATTCCGACCGTGTGTACGTGGCATAAGTCTGTTCATTTTCAACTTACTTTAACAGACTAAGCAGACAAAGTAGCACTTAAAGGGTCGAGAGAAACCATTTACAGTAACACAGACAGGGGTGCTTACAATGATCAGCTTTTTTTCATTTATCTAAAGCCTTAATATCAAAAGGAAAAAAAAAAATGTTTGACGTAACTGCTTATAATGTGTTAGCTGGAGTTCAGCTTCAGTTTGTTAGTAAAGTCCATCTAAATTTGCTAGTCTATCATTACCCTCTCCCCAGACTGGTGTCCAAAAGTGTCTGCTTTACTACTTCATCCAGAATGCCGATACCCTAAGACAGGAAGTGTGTTATTGTCAGGATCACCATGTGAAAATAAAGGGAAAAAAAGCCTAAAAAAAAATAAAAATAAATGTAACCACCACATCTAAGAATTGGCAAGCTGCAATATATTACATTTTTGTTTTTGGGTTTAGCAACACTTTACGCTCTATTTGACAGCTGATATTTTGCTTCAAGTTACTTTAATAAAAATGTATATTTATTTGGACTGTACCCTAACACTCTCTTACCGAAAGTATAATTTGCTTAGTCACCTAGAAGTTTTATATACTGGATTGTGTTCACAGAAAACATCTACTATTGTAGGCATTTTTAAGCAGAAGTATACATTTGGCATTTTAGAATTTAGAAAAAAAGACATTGTCTATTGTGTGGTCACCAAAAAATCCTTGTTTAATGGCACTGGAAAGCACTTAAGATAACCAAAGATGTTACATTGCACAAAAAACAAAAACTCTCCAGAAAGATGTACTTCCCCCTTAGACAAATTTCCCTTTCAATCACTTTGTCTAAGAAACATACCAATGGCATGTTCTGCTTTGTTTTTTTAGTAACATATTAGTCCCAAAAGTTGCTCTTCCATCAGTAACACAACATCACAGTGTGGCAGACACTTTTAGGTAGAAAATATAACAGATGGCCATGCCAAGTGTTCTTTCGATACTGGAGGTAAAAGGGTGTAGTGAGGCAAACACCACCTGCACATATCATCTTTAACCACTTGCCGAACAGCTCTTCTGTGCCAGATCACATATCTAGTACATGACCTGGCACTTCCGAGTAGGGGGCGCGTGAGAGCGCCGTCCACGAACCCGGCAGTGCTGTAATTAGACACAGCCAATGGATGTCTGTCACCACCTGCTGATCAGCGAGGAGAGAGACAGGACAGAGCTCTGCCTATGTAAACAAGGCAGAGCTTTGTCCTGTCAGCGGGGAATTGATGGATTTTGATTCCCTGAAAAGCAGGGAATCAAAATCCAATACATCCCTTAGCAAAACCACAAAATAGTACACACGAAAACACGTTAGACACACAGTTAACCCTAGATGTTTAACCCCTTCTCAGTCAGTGTCATTAGTACAGTGACAGTGCATATTTTTAGCACTGATCATTGTATTAGTGTCACGGGTTCCCACAAAGTGTCAAAGGTGTCAGTTAGTGTCAGAATGTCGGCTGCAATATCGCATTTCTAGTATAAAAAAAATTAAAAAAATAAAAATTCTAGTATATATCCCATTGTTTGTAGACATTATAACCTTTGCTCAAACTAATCAATATGTGCTTATTGGGATTTATTTTACCAAAAATATGTAGCAGAATACATATTGGCCTAAATTTATGAAGAAAGTCGATTTTTTTTTTTAATTTTTATATTGGACATGTTTTACAGCAAAAAAAGTAGTGCATGCTGTGCATGGTAGCCAATCAGCTTCTAACTTCAGCTTGTTCAGTTAGGCTTTGTCAATAAAACCTGGAAGCTGATTGATTGCTATGCAGAGCTGCACCAGATTTTGCACTCCAGTTTTAGTAAATCAAAACCATTGTTTTTGTTTCAAAATTGTCGCTCTTCTTTTTGTTTATAGCACAAAAAATAAAAGCCACAGGGGTGATCAAATACCACCAAAAGAAGGCTCTATTTGCGGGGAAAAAAAGGATACATATTATTTGGGTACAGCATTGCATGACCACGCAATTTTAAGTTAAAGTAAGGCAGTGCCGTATTGCAAAAAATGACCTGGTCACGAAGGGGAGTAAATCTTCCAAAGGTCAAATGAATAAAGAGAATCTGTCATAAAAAAATGGTTACAGGTAAAAACTTTCTTTAAATAACTTGCCAAACTTTCCTGCCATGGAGGAGTCATGTACAGTTCTGACAGGCAAAGCTTCAACAGCTCTGGGTAGTGTTGGAACTTGCCACTAAGACCCCTTTCACACTGAGGTGGTTTTCAGGCGTTTTAGCGCTAGAAATAGCACCTGTAAAGCACCTGAAAACCGCCTCCCATTAATTTCAGTGTGACTTTTCACACTGGGGTGGTGTGCTTGCTGGACGTTAGGAAAAGTCCTGCAAGCAGCATCTTTGGGGCGGTTTGGGAGCGCTGTATTTAGCCCTTGCAAAACGCCCTGCCCATTGAAATGAATAGGCAGCACATCCAAAGCGCCTGAAAAGTGCAACACGGGTGCCTTTAACTCCTTTTTTTGGGTTAAAAGTGCCCAGCTAGAGTCCGAATACAGCGGTAAAGCCCTGCTAAAATGAGCGATGCTTTAGTGCTAACGCGGCCGCGGCCCCAGTGTGAAAGGGGTCTAAGCATTGACCTTCACACATTCCTATTATCTGATCACTTTTCCAGACAGCCTTATTAGTCAATAAGAATTAGAAGGAGGCAGGAAGGGCAAGTGCTTGTTCCAGAAAAACACAGTAAAAAAAAAATTTCATGCAAAATTGTTTACAGGGCCTTTAAGTACTGGATGTGTATGGAGTATTTTTGGAGAATAAGGATATTGTTTAGTGTTATTTTAATGCACATGCTATTGGTCCTTTTCAGCAAGCAGGGCTTGTTCTTTAATTTTATTATGAGCCAGGGGATAATAAAATGTCTAATTCTAGGTGTGGGGTTACAAATATGTTTAAAACTAAATTTTGTAAGCAAATTTTATGTCTCCCAAGTTAGCATTGCTAAAGTTACATTTACAAAATGTTACAGCAAGTTGGCGCGACTTTGCTTTTTTCTCTGTACTTAATGCTTAATCTTAATGCTATTATTATTTTTTTTTTTCTAGCTCTGTCTAAAGAAAGCAGTTCATAAGACATTCTCAGACACACAGAAGTCATCATTGCATAATAGGTGTAACCTGACTGAGGAAGCTGAACCTGTCTGAAATGGATGGAATTATAGACAACCTTAGAAGAATAGTCGCATACAAAAAGAGAATTGATTAAGCATCATTTTAACTGTTGGAAAAAGTCCTGTTAAACTGTAGTGTGGGCTATGCTTTCCATTGACTGGCTAAACAGACCACAATTTATAATTGCAGAACAGAAGCATTGTTTGGGGGAACATATTTAGTAATGAAAGTAGAGATTTAGATCAGAACTTTGTTTTTCTAGTTCAGGCCAACAAAAAAAAAATCAAATATCTGATTGGTTGTCAATACTACTAGTTTATGATAAGAATTTTTTTTATCATATGTAGGAATTCTCTTAGTTATAGTACAATGCCACCATACTGTACATAAGCTATTTGTGTGAGTTTTTGGATATCTTGAATATATTTATTGAATGTAATTGTCACTGTGTGACTTTAAATACATGGTACATATCTGTACATAACAAATGGACAAAATAAATGCCAGACTTGTTTTGTTCATTATATGATCTCTAAATATACTTGATTATTAAGAGTACAAAATACCTTGTAATGGCATATACAGTATATCTCAATAAATGTAAAGTATTCTCTAATCCACTTTGTCCAATTAGAGAACACTTTGCTTTAATTGAGAAAATGCAAAGTGTTTTCTGAATGGTCTTTTTTTTTTTAACCACTAATGCCCCGTACACACGGTCGGAAATTCCGACGAAAAATGTCTGATCGGACCATGTTGTCTGAAAATCCGTCCGTGTGTGGGCTCCATCGGACTTTTTCCATCGAAATTTGCGACGGAAAAAAATTGAGAGCAGGATCTCAAATTTTCTGACAACAAAATCCTATCGGACTTTTTCCGATCGTGTGTCGAGAATTCCGACGGACAAAGTGCCACGCATGCTCAGATCAAAATATGAGACCAAAGCTATTGGCTACTAACGTGAACGTAGTCCCGTCTAACGGACGAACGTCATCACGTTCAGAATGATCGGATTTTCCGATAACTTTGTCCAACTGTGTGTATGCAACACCAGTTTCGGACAAAGTCCGTCGGAAAAAATCAGATGGATTTTGTGGTCAGATTTTCCAACCGTGTGTACGGGGCATTACGCTAAACCTAATGAATTACCTATGACCTTAGGGGAAACCCATAAGTGTGTCATCAGGGGGAAAAGACATGACTCACAAAATAACATACCTCTGATCAGTGGCAGCCCCTCCACTATCCATGCGTCCGGCCCCCTGATCTACAAACAGGGACCTTGGATCATCGATTCCAATGGGGGGTCTGTTTTTTTAAGCATGTGATTAGAGCCGGAGGCTCTAATAGGCTTCAAAAAAGGGTGGTCTCGGGGCGCAGAACACTCCAAGCTCCAAGCCCACCCAGTTGTGTTACAACAAATTTGCTATTGCTATTGTAACACTGAATCTCCTCCCGGCCAATGAGACCCGTCACCCAATTGGCCGAAAGGAGATCAGATCGGATTGGCCGGCAGGAGATGCACGACGCACGAAGGAGATGAGGGAGAAGACACACACAGCGGAACTGAGCAGCAAGCAGACTGCAGCCCAGAGAAAAGCCACTGCCACACTGCCCTCAAGATGGAGTAAGTGCAGGGGCCCCCAACTGACTCACCTGGCACAGCAGAAACCGTGTCCACCTTATTTTTGTGCATAAAAGCCTTATCTATCAGGGAGATAAGATTTTTTTTTTACCCCAACTATCCCAATCTATTGTATGTGCGCTCCCTTCAGCAGTACTCCTCAGCACTGATCCATCCGCCCAAGGAGACACAGAAGAACAGACGGGCTTAGTTGCAGACTCATTACATAAGTCATTGTAAATCATGTCAGATTGTGGCAATATGTGTTTAAACACAGCAGGCTGCAATACACCATATTCACCACCTGTCTTGGATGGCGCTTTACAAACTTCAGTGACCTTTACACTCTCTAGGTTGCATTAACCCACTATACACCTGCACAGTTTTAGCACTAGCAACCTGCACCAAGACACTACCATTATAAAGTGCAGTTCCATTCTGCCCCACCAGAGTGACATCACAGTTGTCCAGGGCAACCTCTGGCTCAATACATGAAGTTCCCTGGAGATGTCTAGGGACAACTGCTCTGTCTTACCACCAGTTGCTATGGGCTACGGCCCATCTTTAACCGCAACTTTTGTTTTGCAAGAACCTGGGGTTTTACCAACAGCAAACTTTTCATTAACATTAACAGCATTTTTAGCTCTTGCAGGCTGTCCGAGCCCACTGCCAACTTGAGACTGGCAGACATTAGACACATAACTATTCCCCTCTTGAGAAGCACACACAGGTGCAGGTTTGACTTTAATCCCTGCCTCCCCACTGCAAAGGGTACTGCACAGGGAAAAGTCACCCTCAAGAACACATTCAGTGGCCCCACTAACTGGGGTCACTCTCACATCATGGACAGTCTCATAACCAGTCCTTTTCAACATAAACTCAGCGTTTCTAGTCATCCGTTAAAGACAGTCTTGCCAACCACAGTAGTAGGGGTCTTCATCTTCATTTGAGTACGGCGTCTCACGAACCAGTCCTCTGCTGCACTTTTACTGGCCAACTCCCCCTGGTGGCCACGGGGTGAAACTACAGCGGGTATCTCCCACTGTTTAGCACCCCCTGCAGGCACAACAGGAAACTCCTTGTTGCTAGGGGTGACTGCAAACTTATTTGCACAGGAAATTGGGCCTGCAGACAAAAACTTGTTTAGCTTAGTGTAGAGCCTACCAGTGAGCTGAGTCCACACCAGATATGCCGTTCAAGGTTTTTTTGGCCCACGTTTATTAAAGCAAAATAAAACAAGTCCGATAACAGAAGAGTTGCCCACACAGGGGGTTTCAGCTTTCCACAACAACAATGTAAGATAAACAAAAAATACCACACTACCACAGTGGTTTCCCCACCATAGTCAACCTCCCAGACAGCTGATCGGAAACCTCCGTGCATAGCCGAGATATATTGGACTACGATCGCACTGCAGGGAGTGGACACTCCCTAAGTCTAATCAATGCGGCAATATCTATATCCTCTTCAGCGACACTCTTGGGGAAGTATGGATTGGATAGAATCACAGCAATTCCAGCCATTACTAGAGAGTGGTGAGAGCCTTCAGGCTGTGTTATAAATTTACCGTCTCTCACCCTACCCGTTTCCCCTCATATATGAAGTGAATATTGAGTGTACCTACACGAACTGTGCATTTTCGGCTATGTCAACGAGGTTAAATGATAATTGAAGTCTGACATTGCATGAATAATTGTGCCTAAACAATTAATTTACTCTATCCTGATTGGCTTACACTTAAATCCGGGACGGTTGTCTATGGATGACAGTACTAGACTCTACTACTATTGTGCTCAGTGACATCATTATTAACCATTTCACCAGGAATTTCATCAACTCATGGACACCAGTATTAACATAAGTCCTAAATGAACATTCAGCAATTAAAAAACTGTCAAATTTAGTTTAGATACTATTTATCACATGAACATGAAATCCCTGGGTTTAATTCAATACTAATTGCAGCACCATTTATTTCCACTGTGGCTGGGTACGCATGTGTGTGTATGCGTGGGGCCCTTAGCTCTGGCGCCATTTTGTGACAATGTTGTCAACCTTGTATGTGTGTTTTTTATTATCTACTTCCCACCCGGCCACTGTACATATACGGCCGGGTGGGCGCCGTCTAGTTCTGATAGGACGTTCCGGAACGTTCCTTCAGAAGTAGAGGGATCGCGCACGCGCGCGTGCCCGCGCAGCGCCGCGATCCCGATGCGGCCGTGTCACCCGGACACGGCGCATCTCGGATCGGCAGGAGGGCTCAGTGATTGGCCCTCCTGATCACATGACGGCCGTGTTGAATCACAGCCTTCATGTGATGTAAACAAACAGCCGGTTGCTAGGCAATCGGCTCTCCTCTCCTCACACGGAAGTCGTCGGTGAGGAAAGGAGAGTGGATCGCTGCAGCCGGCTGGTGATCAGTGAGTATTAGCTGTTTTTTACAGCTTTTTACTCACTGATCACCAGTAGTGTCCCCACAGTGTAAACACACATGTCCCCACACATGTCCCCAAAACACACATGTCCCCAAATAATAAAAACACATGTCCCCAAATAAAAACACATGTCCCCAAATAAAAAAAACACATGTCCCTCACATATGTCCCAGTAAAATAACATGTGCCAATGATTATCTGCACACATATGTCCGTGATCACCTGCACACATCTGTACATGATCATTTGCGTACATATGTCCGTGATCACGCGAACCAATTATTATACACTTAGCGGAATTTTTTTTACTAAAAACATGTAGCAGAGTACATTTTGGCTTAAATTTCTGACAACATTTGATTTTATTGGATTTCTTTTAAAAAAAAAGAAAGGAGAAAATAGATTTTTTTTTTCAAAATTTCCGCTATGTTTTCGCTTATATCGCAAAAAATAAAAAACTGAGTCGCGAATAAATACCACCAAAGCTCTATTTGTGCGAACAAAATGATAAAAAATTCATTGGTTACAGCATTGCATGACCGCGCAATTGGACTGAAAGTCCGAGAGCGCTGAAAGCTGAAAATTGGTCTGGGAAGGAAGGGGGCGAAAGTGCACAGTATTGTAGTGGTTAAAGGGTATGCAGGGGAATAATTCCACATCAATGTCACTGTTTTACATTTAGTGTTCTTTTAACCACTTCAGAAGATTTGGCTGCTGAATGACTGGGCCATTTTTTCCCCACACAAATAGAGCTTTCTTTTGGTGGTATTTTATTGCCTCTGCGGTTTTTATTTTTTGCGCTATAGACAAAAAATAGCGACAATTTTGAAAAAAACATAATATTTTGTACTTTTTGCTAAAATTAATATCCCCATTTTTATTTTTAAAAAAGCTAATTTTTCTTAGTTTAGGCTGATATGTATTTTTGGTAAAAAAAAATCGCAATAAGCTAATATTGATTGGTTTGCGCAAAAGTTATAGCGTCTACAATATAGGGGATAGATTTATAGCAATTTTATTATTATAATTTTTTTACTAGTAATGGCGGCAATCTGCAATTTTGATCATGACTGCGACATTGTGGCGGACACATCGGACACTTTTGACACATTTTTGGGACCATTGGCATTTATACACGATCAGTGCTATAAAAATGCACTGATTACTGTAAAAATGTCACTGGCAGGGAAGGGGTTAACACTAGGGGCGATCAAGGGCTTAACTGTGTTCCCTGGGTGTGTTTCTAACTGTAGAGGGAGGGGACTAACCGAGAGGAAGTGACGGATCATGGTTCCTAGCCAATAGGAACTCACAATCTGAACAGAACAGGGATTTGTGTGTTTACACACACTCGTCCCTGTGCTGCCTCTCGTGCCCGCGATCGCTTGTGGCCGGCGGTCATCAAGACCGTCGGGCACGAGCATCGGCACCCCCACTGTGCAGCGGGTGCGTGCCTGCTATCCCAATCCCATGAGCCGACGTATAGCTACGACGTATAGCTACGACGGTTTGCGGTTAACCTACTATTGATACATTAATAAAGCTAATTACATTTCTATATATGGTATACCGTGGTTGATCCTCCTGATTGCTTTCTTGGGGCATCTCTTTGCCCCACTCCCCAAATTCTTTTTAGTTGTCCTCAGGCCTATTTGTCAGTGTCGACTTTTCATTTTCACATGCCAGGGCGAAGTGGAAACTACTTGGGAATTTTGAGGCTAACTTTCCTCCCTTTTTCACTACTTTACACAAGAATCTCCAATGGTTGGGGCAATGATCACTTCTCTTGATTTTGCATGAACAACATTAAAAAAATAAATGTGCTTCCTCGCTTTGCATACCTGACACAGACTATCCATGCATCCCTGTACAATTTTAACTGGTGCTCTGTAGAAAATTCCTCTAATGGATATCCAAATCCCAAAAGACTTTACTGATATTCCGCAAATCTGAAGGTGGTATTGGTTTTCCAAACCAACTGCTCTGCTAAAGGTTCTCACATAGCAAGAATTATGGACTGGTGTAGAAACTCATCCACCCAACAAAAAAGTGATGGTCTCCTTATAATAGGAATTTACACTTATTTCATTGGCAGCGCCACCCCGGCTCAAAAAAAATGAAGCTCTTCAAAAACCTCAATTTGCTTCCTTTCTCTTTCCCTTGTCCATGATCATCCCTCTCATTTTTACTCTGTATCCTTTCCACAGTTACTTGTTCAACTCACTCTACATTTGTTGCTTCTGCTCTTCCCTCAAATTCCTGACATGATTAGCTTTTGCACTGCTTCCTATATGCCTACTGGTCCACCATGATTTGTTATCCTGCCGTCTCTTTCTCTTCCCCAAATGCAAGTTATGCCAACATTCTGCCTATTCTTTCTGCCTGCATGGTCCATAATAAGCTCCCACTCCCCCTTTTCTCAGTTAGTCTATAATCACCCCTCTGTCTGTCTTGTATACCCCCAGCTCCATGACAAGTTCAGTGAGGTGGCACTGAACTGAGTAGTATTCAGTCTCTGATCTGAGAAGGTCTTGTGTTAAATTTCAGTTCACATAACCCCTATGACTAAGCACTGTTTGTTGTAGGAAACACAAAAAAATAATTTGTGTACTACTGATGTTTTCTGATAAACTCTATTAAAATATTTAAATCCAGCAAATCTGGTTTCTGCAGTCACCAATTCTTTCTTGTGTTAGTGAGTTTAACCAAATAGCAACCTAACATATTGCTGGATTGCAAATCATGCATACCAATGTGTTATGAATCACTGAACAGACAAAAGCATTTAATCTAAAAAAAAGCTGGTCATAAACACGCTACACAGTTTAATTACCAATTTGGAAACATTCCAGAAGCTAAAAATGTTGCTGATTTGTGCTAAATACATAAGAGATTACAAAACAGTTGCTCTGTGAATTCTTCTTCTTCTGTACTGCTAAGGGTAATAGAACAATCCTCAAAAATCTTGCACTATAAGGGTGCTTAAAGCGGAAGGCCACCCTAAAAATAAATTTCACATTATTAGCTTCCTTTTAATGTACTAATAATCAGACCGTGTGTATGGGGCTTAAGGGAAAAAAAAAAAGCTTTTTTTATAAAAAAAAATTTTTTACTTGCCTGAAAAACCCTGTTACTAGGCAGACCTCCTAATCTGCCTACTTCCTATTCCGCTGTGTTTCTACCTCTCTTCCTGACTCGCCGGTTCTCCTGGGAAATGAGTGTCGTCATTTCCCATGAGTCTGTGGTCAAGACTGTGTTTGTTTTTTTATTATCTGAATACTTCTGTTATCTTAGTTGTCATAAAAATGGGGCGGGACCTTCCTCCATCACCGCCCGTTGTTATGGCAACTATACAAACTAACGGCGATACAAGCGCCATTTAAATGTGCATGCGCGAGGTCAAGGGGAAAATCTCTCTCTGGAAAATAAGGAAGACAAATCAACTGAGCTTCACATGCCCATAGCAAAGATGGAAACGGCCACAAGATTGATCACAGCATATTCTGTATGTTTTTTAATTGATAACTGAACAGATCAGGAACTATTGATATCTGTTACTGAATATATATATTATCATAATGTTGCGATTGTAACAAAAAATTAAAAAAAATTATGGCCATAACACCGCTTTAATGACACTCAGATTACAAAGCATGCTGGACTTTCTAATGAAACATCACTGCAGTACCATGTATGCAGTCTGTGTATAACTGCATAGCCCCAACTGTCCCTGATTTCGGACATAGTCCCTCTGCCCCTCTTTCCTCCTCAATCTACACATCCTCCCTGGGTCAGCTGATAGCCTCACATGGCTTCCACTACCATTTATATGCTGATGACACCCAAATCTATCTCTCTGCCCCTCAGCTCACCCCATCAATCTCCTCACGCATCACTGATTTACTAACAGACATATCAGTCTGGATGTCAAACCACTTCCTCAAACTGAATCTGTCTAAAACTGAGCTCTTAATATTTCCTCCCCCACGTGCCTCTTTCCCTAACTTCTCAGTCAAGACCAATGGCACATCTATCAGTCCGTCCCCACATGCCAGGGTGCTAGAGGTAATCCTAGACTCTGAACTGTCCTTTCAGACCCACATACAATCCCTGTCCAAATCATGCCGCCTTAGCCTCCACAACATTTCCAGAATACGCCCCTTTTTAACTAATGACACCACCAATCTTCTAACTCACTCCCTGGTTATCTCTCACCTCAACTACTGCAACTCCCTCCTCATTGGATTACTTTTACATAGACTGTCCCCCCTTCAGTCCATAATGAATGCCACTGCAAGGCTCATCCACCTTACCAACCATTCAGTGTCCACCACCCCTCTCTGCCAATCCCTCCCCTGGCTTCCACTCACCCAATGAATAAAATTCAAAGAACTAACAATAATTTACAAAGCCATCCATAACTCTGCCCCCAGCTACATCACTAACCTAGTCCCATAATACCAACCAAGCCGCTCTCTTCTGTCCTCCCAAGACCTCCTGCTCTCTAGCTCCCTTGTCACCTCCTCCCATGCTCGCCTCCAGGATTTCCCCAGAGCTTCTCCCATCCTTTGGCACTCCCTACCCCAATCTGTCCGACTGTCCCCTAATCTATCCATCTTTAGACGATCCCTGAAAACCCTTCTCTTTAAAGAAGCCTATCCTACTTCTAACTAACACTGTTTTACTTCCTCCATCAGTTCATTCCCCACAGCTATTACCTCTTGTGTCAATTGACCCTTCCTTTTTAGATTGTAAGCTCTAATGAGCAGGGCCCTCTGATTCCTCTTGTAAAAAATTGTAATGTAATTGTAACGTCTGCCTTTATTTTGTTCCGCGCTGCGAAAACTGTTGGCGCTATATAAATCCTGTATAATAATAATAATAATAATAATTTATCTTTCAAAAAGTGTTTCCCGGTGCTAAACCTTTCATCCAAATTCTAAATTGCTGCATTTGTAACTTTCAAAGGCCAGTATAAAGGTATAGTAGTTATAACTTCTTTTGTTTAATTCTGCTTTGGGGGGGGGGGGGGGGGGAGTGGCAGGGTATGTGTCCTATGCCTACATACTTTTGCTAATAGGTGTCTCTTTCCCATCTCAAAAAGTTGGGAGGTATGTAACCGACCAAGCCAGATGGCCCTGGTTCTGCAAGAAAAATGGATGACCTTCCTTACTGTTCAGTCCGTGTAAACTGATTTCATCATCAGTCACATCCATACCATTACTACCTGTCACACTGGCAGTAAAGGAGTCAGTGTGAATCATAATCAACCATAAGCACACTTTCATAATAAAAGTACCTATAGGAGCTGGCTTGGGTTTTAGCAGGTGTTAAGGGGGGAGTATAATGGTTTTAGGTAAATTTTATTTAGTTTTTTTCTGTTTAAGTTTGACATTTTGTAAACTAATGCTTTATATATGTTTTTACCATATGTAAACAGCATTTTAGAACTAAATATCTAAGATGCACAGAAAATGATTCTACGTGCACAATGGGTTACCTAAAGAGACAGCACTGCAGAAAAAGCCTGCCTTGAGGCAGGCTTTCTCAGACTGAAACTTCAGACTGAGCCGTTGGTCAGTTTTGTGTGTAAATTGCAGCTTGTTTCACTGAGCTTTGTAAAAGGCTGTTTGCAGACTGCTAATCAATCTCTGGAACACAAAATTGTATCAAATACTTACCATAATTTCCTTTCCTGGCGCCAATACATTACAGCATACATATAATATAGCTCTACCCATATCTTCATCCACAGGACCTGTTTAAATCTATAAAAGGAAAGGTAGAGCAACTTCCCCCATTCTCTGTAAAAATAACAAGATAAAAAAAGGAGGGTTCTTATGTTACCATGGATTGGAGTCAGAAAAGGAAAAATATGGTAAGCATTTGATACAATTTTCCATTTTCCTGACATCAACATGACAGCATGCATGTGATAAATAATGAGCTAAACAGGGAAGGATAAAATATATAATCAAACTTTGCTGCAATGAACATGGAAGCCTGAACTATCATTCTGTCAAAGTTCACTGACGTACGAGCCCCTGGATCTTCCCTGTAAGGTGGCGCTGCCTCTGCCGGAATGGATGGATGTGCCATTTTGTTTTTTAAATGAAAACAGAAGCAGGTCTGATACTCTGCACCCTGAAGTTATTACTCTGAAGTTATCCCACTTTCTGGTGATGCAAACAGAGTCAGGGCAAGGAAATTTAGGACCAGACTAAAATCCCACCGAGGATTGTTATTACTCCTCAGAGCAAAGTCTCAGTACCAACCTCCAAAATGTGTTTCACTGGCATCTCACACGCCCATTTTTCCAGGTGAAAGCTGAAATGGTTGAAATTTGAGCCCTTATGGAACTAGACTGAGCCCCAAATCCAGATCCTTTTGAAGAAATTATAGCGACTGGGAAACCACTGGGTTTGCGAGTATCAAAATCAGCAGCTGGTAAGCTGCAAAGACTGCTCATTGGGCACATGAAAACTCTATGTGGCAGCCCTGTTGTTCAGGTCACAAGTCCCCCACGGCATTTTGTCAAAAGAAGAGGTATAGCTGGGTTTGCGTATCCTCAGATTGATCCTTGGCAGGACGTTGCAGATGGTACCCTTCTTCCCGTCCATTCACCTGCTGTGGTGTCCTGATTGCCAGATTGCGACTTCCATTCTGGTGGCAACATATGTTGACATTTTTTGTGCGGGCGAGTGGACAGTATGTAACCTTTCAGCTCATCTCGTCACCACTGAGAATGCGCTGCTTACTAGCGGCGCATGTACAGTTGGCACATCCGACCCAGGTTGGTACCAGCGGAAGTGGGCATGGGTAGTAGGAGCTGAGCTAGGGTGACCACATTTCCAGACTTCCGTTCAGGGACACCCCCCCCCCCCAAAAAAAAAAGATGATTTTCGATACAATTCTTTTTGGCCAATTTTTGGTGCGATCGAGAATGCATGTTTCTGTGTTTAGGGCAGCCCCTTTATTTCAATAGGCTGCCCTACATGCAGGAAACTTGGAAAAGTTCCTGACCCCTTTTAAAATACGCCCCACACCAAACCGCATGATGCTGCGGCACCATGCAGTTTGAGGCCCATGAAAATGTGTGCATTAGTAGACGCATAGGGGTGCCATCAATGGCACTACTGTGTGTCTGCTAAAGGGAAGCACATTCCTGTGCATAATGGGAAAACATGTGATTTTGCAGTAACGGGCCAAGGTTTGATCCATCTGCGGGCTGGCTGGTTGAACCAAGTCGATCCATCGATTGACTTGGGTACAACCTGCCTGTTGGATCTTTTACATGCGATTACTGCCAGTGGTTATAGAAGCTAGCAATAATCATGTGTTCTGCTGGCCAGGAAGGCTCCCCACTAGCAGAACACAATAGCACTGCGGGAGGGATTCCCCCATCAACACTGACTGTGGGAATCGAGCAATTTAAGGAAAGAAAATTACATATGTGCCCTGCTTATCAGGCATGTATAACACTCAGTACAAGGAAAACTTTTCCCATTAAATATGTTTTTCAGCAAACATTTTATAGACTACTTAGCAACCTTCAAATCTGAATCCCCCGTCACTTCAGGAGTCCCCCTTTACATCAATAGCCCCCCTCCCTTCACATCAATAGTTCCCCTTTCAATCAGGAGTCCCCCTTGTCGCTTGTCTTTCCTTACATAAAAAGTAAATCCTTACATAAGAGGTCTTCCCTCCACACAATAGTCCCCCTTTACATCAGAGTCCTCCCTTACACTGGAGTCCTTCCTTACATCAATGTGCCCTCTCCCAGTAAAGTCCCCCCTTACATCATTGTCCCCCTTTATAATCAGTGTCCCCTCTTTCATTAATTCTTCATCATACATCAGAGTCCTTCCTTACATAAATGTGCCCCCATCCTTACATTAGTGTGCACCCCCTCCTTACATTAGTGTGCCCCGCTTCTTACATTAGTGTGCCCCTCCCTACATTAGTGTGTCCCCTCCTTACATAAGAGCATCCTCTCCTTACATGAGTGTGCCCCCCTTCCTACATTAGAGCACCCCCTCCTTACATAAGATCACCCCCTCCTTACATTAGTGTGCCCCCTTACATAACTGTGACCTCCTCCTTCCCCCCTTTACATTAGTGTGCCCCCTACCTTAAGCAGCATGGCTTTAGCTCACAGTGGGAAGATTGGAAGAGGAGCAAGTGTGTAACAGGGGACGTTCTGTCCTCCTCTTGGAGCTGGGGGTTAGGACCCCAGTGGACTTAGCATCCAATAACTGGAGGGGAGGGGGGAGCATGGAGGTGTTCAGAATTTTAGAGCCCTATCTTAGGCAGTGCAGTAGTGATTACAGAAAAGGGATCTTTCAGCTGCTCTTGTCTTTGTCGGCTGCTGCTAAAAGATAAGTTCTCTGTAATCACTATTCACTGCTCAGGAGAGCTCAGCTAGGATGGCATTCCTCTGTGTGTGCAGTGTAGAAGCACACAGTGGGCATGGCACAGGCTATAGGAGACAGATTTATAACTGCACAGATAAGAGAGTGAGAGATAAGGCAGAGTGAGGATCGTTACAGTGCCACAAATGAGGGAGAATGGCAGTCCCTCCTGTCAATGAGGCAGGAGAACCATGGAAGCTCCCAATACACTCACCTCACTGCATATTGGAACACCACCCAGGGCAGGTTCCCCTTCCACCCACCCCTTGTACCAGCCCGGCCTGTGTGACTTACTGCAGCTCCTTGTTGGTGTCACTTGCTCTCGGTCTTTGCAGTGAAGTGCAGGGAGGAGGAGTTCCGGGACTGGAGTCTGGATACTTCGTGCTCCTCTGGGGTCAGCCTGACAGCCTCTGCCACTCCTGCTTCCTCGCTGGTAACCAGACCCACCGCTGCCACCTAAGCAGTAGCAGCAGTCGGGCAGGCTGACACACAGTAGGTGGACTGGTCAGGGACTAGGGAGACACTGTTCTGACTCGCTGCTGCATGCTGGGTGCCGGAGAAGGAAGTGGTGCCGACTGCCGAGGTGGGTGGAGAGTGGAGACAACGGGGGAGCATTAGGCGCGGGCCTTGCTCCCTGCCTCACTGTCTGTGACGTCACTGGTTACTAGACGCCAAGCGGGGACGGCCCTAGCAACCAGTTCAGATAATGAAGTTAATAGGGTGGCAGGACTGGCTGTGTCCACTATTTCATTCCGGGACACTGTATTGTCCCTGAATGAAGGTGCCCGGGACCAGGGACAGACATGTCTATTGCGGGACAATCCCGGGCAATCCGGGACACGTGGGCACCCTAAGCTGAGCAGAGAGGGTCATATAAATTGAGGGTCGTTCCAGGGCAGCTGTCTGTTTTGGGGGCCAGTTCCTGACTGACAGAACACACATATCAAGAGTTACCTACAAGGTAAAGGGTATTTTTTTGTCGCTTAGTACTCGGTTTGTTTATATAGGGTATGGGCCCTGGCTGGGTGTTAGTCACAGGCATTACTTGTCTGTTAGCTGGTAAGCGCACAATCTACACGGTGGTGGGTTTGCGAGAAAAGTCACATTTGGTTTGCAAGAAAAGTCACACTTTTTTGGAACTGGAAGACGATATCTGCATCAATTTGATAAAGACTGTCTCATTGGAAATCTGACTGATTAATATTGGATTTTTCATCTAATATCACTGAATATTCACAAAATTCACTGGTTTTGGATATTTTAGTTATTTCCATATCATTTATTATTAAGTTTAAGGGTGTAAGGTACATTTGCATTTGTGTGTATCTCACGTTGTGTTGCAGCTTTTTTGTTAGGTTTCATATTTCTTCCAGCGCAGTTTTTCCTTTACCATATGGGCTAAATATACAGTGCCAGTAATCTTTTTACTATCTCTCTGTCTTTCACATGCAGGACCAGTGGCGGCTGGTGAAGTTTTAGGATGGGGGGCATAGACCCCACCCTTCCTTTTTGACCCTTCCCACTGGACAAAAATGGGCGTTGTTTCTGTGAAATAGTAAGTGTGACTTAAAGGGGTGTGGCTCTAAGGGGTGTGGTTAGCATCTGAGATGAACAGGATGGAGGGAGGGAGAGAGGGAGGGACAGCAGGCCCAGATCCTACACAACAATAGATATATGTGTATTTCAGAAAGTTTAACAATCAGCAGATAAAGATACTCCAAACACCTGGTGTTAGCGCTTCCATCATCTCAGCACCATGGTTGTTATGGTGTCAGGATGATTGAAGCGCATTATTTATATTATTACATTGTAATATAAAATTAAATCATTCAACTCACCATAATGCAGAATCAGTGGGAGCCCTAAGCGTGTCACCTGCCACGTCGTCTGCCACCAGATGCCATCAGGTGCCCCCAGCAAAGTCCCTCCTTACATCGGGTGCCCCGGCAGAGTCCCTCCTTATAACAGGAACCCACAGCAGAGTCCCTCCTTACATCAGTGTCCCCAGCGGAGTCTGTCCTTACATCAGAAGTCCCCAGCGGAGTCTGTCCTTACATCAGGTGCCCCCAGTAGAGTCCCATCTTACATCAGATGCCCCCAGCAGAGTCCCTCCTTATATCAGGTGCCCCCAGCAGAATCCATCCTTATATCAGGTGTCCCCAGCAGAGTCCGTCCTTACATCAGAAGTCCCCAGCGAAGTCCGTTCTTACATCAGGTGCCCCCAGCAGAGTCCCTCCTTATATCAAGTGTCCCCAACGGAGTACTTCCTTACATCAGGTGCCCCAGCAGAGTTCCTCCTTACATCAGTGTCCCCATCAGCAGAGTCCCTCCTTACATTAGGTGCCCCCAGCAGCGGAGTCCTCCTCACATCTGTGTCCCCAGCAGCGGAGTCCGCCTCACATCTGTGTCCCCATCAGCGCAGTCCCTCCTTACATCTGTGTCCCCATCAGTGGAGTCCCTCCTTACATCTGTGTCACCATCAGCGAAGCCCCTTGTTACATCTGTGTCCCCATCAGCGGAGCCCCTTCTTACATCTGTTTCCCCATCAGCGGAGCCCCTTCTTACATCTGTGTCCCCATCAGTGGAGCCCCTCCTTACATCTGTGTCCCCATCAGTGGAGCCCCTCCTTACATCTCTGTCCCCATCAGCGGAGTCCCTCCTTACA
This sequence comes from Lithobates sylvaticus, assembly GCA_028564925.1. Lineage (NCBI taxonomy): Eukaryota > Metazoa > Chordata > Amphibia > Anura > Ranidae > Lithobates > Lithobates sylvaticus. Next base: position 205,269,159 of record CM053030.1, on the reverse strand, counting down.
TCAGTGTCCCCATCAGCGGAGCCCCTCCTTACATCTGTGTCTCCATCAGCAGCAGAGTCCTCCTCACATGTGTCCCCATCAGCAGAGCAGAGTCCTCCTCACATGTGTCCCCGGCAGCAGAGCAGAGTCCTCCTCACATGTGTCCCCGGCAGCACAGCCCTCCTTCATGCTGCGTCTGTCTCTGTCCCCTTCAGCGGCAGCTAGTTCCTGGCTTTCTCCATGTGTTCAGTGGAGAGGGGAGGGGCCTCCCCTCTCCACTGAACACAAGAGGATTAGTCCTCACGGCCGAAGTGACGTCTGGTCTCACACTGAGACCAAAGCACCCAGATACACTACAGGCGCCAGGCGGAAGCTGTCCAGCGCGATGGACTGCACCACAAAGCAGCTCCAAACCCCACAAATGAAGCGATTCGTCTGCAATCACGTGATTGCATAGACGTGGTGCTTCCCATAGTGCACTGTGTCCGGCGCCCGAACAGAGTGCCCTTAACCACTTAAGGACCGCCTCACGCCGTACCTGTACGTGGCCCTTTAAGAGCCCAGCCGTGGGTCCCCCGTTCGCCGCTGGCGGCGCGCTTGCGAACCGGTCCTGAGCTCCGTGACCGCGGCCGCGGGACCAGCGGACCCGATCGCCGCTGGTGTCCCGCGATCGGGTCACAGAGCTGAAGAACGGGGAGACGTCTGTTTAAACAAACCTCTCCCCGTGCTTCCTAGCGCAACTGACACTGATCGGCTGTTCCCTGTCGTCGGGAAAGCCGATCAGTGATGTCAGAAGCAAAGCCACGCCCCCTACAGTAAAAAAAAACACACACTTAACCCCTCCCCGGCCCCTAGGGGTTAACTCCTTCACTGCCAGTTTCATTTACACAGGAATCAATGCATTTAAATAGCACTGATTTCTGTATAACCGACAATGGTCCCAAAAATGTGTCAAAAATGTCCGATGTGTCCGCCATAATGTTGCAGTCACAATAAAAATCGCTGATCGCCACCATTACTAGTAAAAAAAAAATATTAATAAAAATGCTATAAAACTATCCCCAATTTTGTAAACGCTATAACTTTTGCGCAAACCAATCAATAATCGCTAATTGCTATTCTTTTTACCAAAAATATGTAGAAGAATACGTATCGGCCTAAACTGAGAGAAAAAAAAAATGTATATATTTTTGGGGGATATTTATTATAGCAAAAAGTAAAAAATATTGCTCTATTTTTGTTTATAGCGCAAAAAATAAAAACCGCAGGGGTGATCAAATACCACCAAAAGAAAGCTCTATTTGTGGGGAAAAAAGGACGTCAATTTTGTTTGGGAGTCACGTCGCACGATCGCGCAATTGTCAGTTAAAGAGACGCAAAGGGCCATGTTTAAGAATTAATTATTTTTTTTGGTGACAGCCTGGGGGGGGTGTTGGTGCCCAGGCCGCCACTGTGCAGGACTCTATCTTGCGTGATAGCCTGTAGATTGCTCTGTTAACATCTTTTGTGACTGGCTGTCTTCTCCCTATTTGGAACTCCAATCCTGGGTAAAACCATCATTATCTAGTTTCTCCTCCGTTATTCTTTTGGGCTTTTAATGTAGGCTTTTGGCTGACGCGTATGTACATATATTTCTAGGATATACTGTATAATCTGGTGGTACCTTAAAAGAAAAAATGTATGTACAATAGTACTATATATCCCTTGGTGAGGGACTAGAACCGCTGTCAGATTTTTATTGCTGTCTGCATCCCTGTTAGGAAAATATACTGTGTTTAATTGTCCTGAGTACCAGTGTTACCTGGAAAGAAAATTAGGATAAAAACAAAATTTTGCTTTGCCGCCAGAACAGGAATAGAAGGGAACTCTCCTATTTGGGACATTTGTCCCAAGGGGATTTCCCTCACTTTAGAAAGATATCTTCCCATTCTCTATTAATTCTCCAGAACAGGAAGTGAAAGTAAACCTACCTAATTACACTGTAGACAAAGATAGCAAAAAAAAAAAAAAAACAGTGGTTTTTACCTTTCCATACTCTATCCAAATTGAAAAAAGTTTTCACTTTACATATACTTTAACTACCTTAGTTTGTATTTTACTGCAAAACTGAATGCTCTGTCCTGGGATCTGCATTCTATGTTTATGACAACCTAAGTTTACTGCAGACTGTAGTCATGCAGATCCCTGAGTGTGTCAATGCATTATGTTGCTGGACATAATGATGTTTTCTGGCCCATCCTCCCGTCAGCACATAACAGGTTAACACCTCCTTTGGAGCCCCACATGACCACATGTTCCAAGCTGAATAAAAGACAGCCCCTCCCCCAACTAAGATGTTCTTTTTTTTTTTTTGGTTAGCTCCAGGCCACATGTTGATTGCAGTTGGTAAGTAATTTGTTTTCTGCACCCCCCCCCTGCCAAACCTACCCCTCCACGTTCAGCCTCTCATGGAGTTGGAAGACCCTGAATGCTGAAGGTAAGTCCTCCTAAGAACTGGGTGCCTTTTTTTGTGCCAAGGCTGTGGGCAAAAGGATGCTTAAACAGCATTGATATATTGTACAGGTGTGGTCAGGGCCACCATCAGGGGGGTACAGCCGAAAGAACTGTAAGGGGCCCGCCCGGACCAGAAGAAGGCAGGGAAGGGAAGGTGAAGGGGAGCCATGTTGTGCACTATAGAAACAATCTTGCAGCTTCTGCTGCTCTCGGTGTTCATGAGCTCAGACATCGAGCCCTTTACTGCTACCTCTGGCCATTATGTGCATGTGCACCCCTCGTGTGAGCTGCCTGTACTGTGCTCCTCTGTGTCAGCTTTGTGAAAATGAGCCTAGGTAGGGAGATTTCCTTTACAAGTAGGGGCTGTGAAGGAAAGGGAGGGGCTGTTTGTGTACAGGGAGGGGCCAGAGGCTTGTGTGTTCACAGATTTGTGAATGTGTGGGGCTGACACATATATACAGGTGGGGGCGGGCATTTATACAGGTGTGTGGGGTTGGGTGACATATATACAGGTGTGTAGGGGGGCTGACATATATACAGGTATGGGCGGGGGCTGACATATATACAGGTTTGAGGGGATGGCATATATACAGATGGGGGGTGGGGCTGACATATATACAGGTGTGAGGGGGGCTAACATATATACAGGATTGAGGGAGGGGCCGAGTGCGTACAGGTGAGGTGGCCAGTGTGTGGATTTGGTGGGTTGACCTGTGGGCAAGCCCTGGGGAATGTTGGTGGTCAGGCTCGGGGTAGCCCAGGCCTAAAGCTGTGTAAGGGGCCCAAAAATTTCTGATGGCTGCCCTGGGTGTGGTGTTATAAGAGCTCGGAAATGTCATCATTGCCTCTCCCTTTGTTTTTTTGTTTTCCTGTCTTTTTATATGCAGTGCACCGCACTGCTCTCCTGGCTTAATCGTCAGTCTGAGGGCGGCTGTGAATTGTGTCACAGGGTGCAGGGAGATGGGCAGCACAGGATGGGAACCGCCAGACGCCATGCAATGCTGCAAATGATCTTGGAGGTCTGCAGTTGGGAGGGCTTCTCTCCCTCTCTCTCTGCAGTCCTGCCAGGTAAAAGACTTACCTCAGATTCTGACTGTCTGCCTCTGGATGGACTGCCCTGGCTTCCCTGCTATGCTGTGTACTTCTGTGGGTTTGACAATCCTGACTGTTTTTTGTCTCAGACTCTAACTGTGTCTGCCTTTGGAAACGCTGTCTGAGCTCACCTGCTGATGCTTCTGAAGTGAGTGGATGAAGGCAGATGGGTCGTAAGGAGAAAGTGTACCTGTTTTTTGGTGCGAGGTAATATGCTTTTCTCCATATATTTTGTGCAAATATGAGCTTGCCAGGGCTGATCCTAGGGTAACAGATGCCCGGGTGCGGAAATATTTCTGGCGCCCCCACGTGGGCGTGGTCATCTTACTAACTCCCCCCACTTTACAAATGTTTCTATGGCTACGACTCAAACACAGAGATGCTCCCCTAAGAAGTCTTCATTACCCTGGGATCCTCCCATGATCTTTTAACAATAAAGAAAATTAGTACACTAATGGGACCTGGAGGGGGTCTCTCTAATGCACACAGAGAGGGCTTCTGTTAGAGACTCTGTTAGAAAGAGCCCCCAGACATACTACAAGAGATGGTCAGAGACTGCACACATAGTACAAGGGAAGGTCAGACACTGCAGACATAGTACAGGAGAAGGTCAGAGACTGCAGACATAGTACAGGAGAAGGTCAGAGACTGCAGACATAGTACAGGAGAAGGTCAGAGACTGCAGACATAGTACAAGAGATGGTCAGACTGCAGACATAGTACAGGAGAAGGTCAGAGACTGCAGACATAGTACAGGAGAAGGTCAGAGACTGCAGACATAGTACAGGAGAAGGTCAGAGACTGCAGACATAGTACAGGAGATGGTCAGAGACTGCAGACATAGTACAGGAGATGGTCAGAGACTGCAGACATAGTACAGGAGATGGTCAGAGACTGCAGTTCCTAAGGATGGAAGTAGATAATGGCCGACCAGACCCAGCAATACAGCAACATCAGTTTTTCTGATCAGGAGTCAGGTGTCCCCCCATTAGAGTCTGTCCCCATCAGAGTCCCCCCCACAGAAGGTGTTCCCCATCAGAGCCCCCCCCCCCCACAGCAGGTGTTCCCCATCAGAGCCCCCCAGCAGGTGTCCCCCATAAGAGCCCCCCCCCCCACAGCAGGTGTCCCCCATAAGAGCCCCCCACAGCAGGTGTCCCCATCAGAGCCCCCCCACAGAAGGTGTTCCCCATCAGAGCCCCCCCCCGCCACAGCAAGTGTCCCCCATCAGAGCCCCCCCCCACAGCAGGTGTCCCCCATCAGAGCCCCCCCACAGCAGGTGTCCCCCATCAGAGCCCCCCCACAGCAGGTGTCCCCCATCAGAGCCCCCCCACAGCAGGTGTCCCCCATCAGAGCCCCCCCACAGCAGGTGTCCCCCATCAGAGCCCCCCCACAGAAGGTGTCCCCCATCAGAGCCCCCCCACAGCAAGTGTCCCCCATCATATCCCCCCCACAGCAGGTGTCCCCCATCAGAGCCCCCCCACAGCAGGTGTCCCCCATCAGAGCCCATCCACAGCAGGTGTCCCCCATCAAAGCCCCCCCACAGCAGGTGTCCCCCATCAGAGCCCCCCCACAGCAGGTGTACCCCATCAGAGCCCCCCACAGCAGGTGTCCCCCATCAGAGCCCCCCCACAGCAGGTGTCCCCATCAGAGCCCCCCCCCACAGCAGGTGTCCCCCATCAGAGCCCCCCCACAGCAGGTGTCCCCCATCAGGTGTCCCCATAGATCAGTACCTGTCCAACAGATCCCTGTAGCTCGGGGCGCGCTGGGAGCAGAAGCACCGTGCACATTGCAGAGGGGTGTGGTATCTCTGGTTACTAGGAGGGCGGCACTGGAACAGCATTTCTGGGAGTGCACTGGGGATGATTGGCAGCAGCTCCGGCCAACCCAGAAGAGAAGAGCCGACACACGCAGAGGCAGCGGGGCAGACAGGAGACTGCTCCACGCGCACCGGATTATTGGAGTCTAGTACCAAAAAGTGCTCCGGTACTAGGCTCCACAGAGGTACACAAAGGTACTCAGCAAGGATTCCGGGGACAGCGGGAGCGGTATGCGCTCTTGTCAGTTGCTGGCGGGATGGGGAACCGCAGCACCCACTACATGCGCTCCATCTCTGCCTCTGGACACAGATGAGGAGGAGGGAGTGGAGCAGCAATCTGGAGCTTCGGCGCCCCCACCTCTGCGGCGCCCGGGTGCGGAGCACCCCACGCACCCTGCCTAGGATCGGCCCTGGAGCTTGCCACACCGGTTAGTGGCACAGAAGATTAGCAAAGGTAGGAGGGGGCAACGTGGGACATGGTTCTTAAAAGAGTGCTCAAGGAAATTATGCAAATTAAGGTGTTTTGCATTATTTTAGGAGCAGAAACCCTCAACGCAAACTCTCCAAAAAACATAAGACCCGCCACGATCATTTTATCTTGACCAGGACGACGACACCTAACAGGTTGTCACATTCATTAGGCATGTGGTCAATACACTCTAAAGGAGTCGTTTCCACTTACCCTGTGAAGTGACAGGATCCAGGAAATTGGCACATGCGTTTTATGCCAGCATGATAGAAAATGCCTCACCCAGCTCAGGGTGCATTTTGGGCCTGCATGCAGTCTGCAGTCTGCAGTGGCAGAGCCATGAAATTGCACAGGTTGCCTCACAAGGATGTGGTTTGTGCAAAATTCTAAGCCCTATTAAGGCGGCTATAGCAGAAAGTATGCTGAAAATATCCACACCACAAGCAACACCCATAATGATAGAGCGTAAATTGCTCATTGATGGAGGATGGTCTTTTCCCATAAGTATAGAGCGTAAAGAACTAGTTGATGAAGGATGACGGAGACCTCGTCAGAAGACCAATTTACAGTAACAGGTTCCCTAAGCTTTATCCATATAAGATGGCTGCTGTATGTTTATGCACTGCACTTCCAGGGGGGGTGGGGGGGGTGCTGCCCTCTAGTGTTCAGTGCAGCACGTGTCTTTGCCTTTTTATAACTCGGTTGCCTTCAGAGATCCCTATGGATGAGAAAGTGGACTTTTTCACACCAGATGCAGTCCATTAGGTTTTTTATTCTGCATCAAGAATGCATGGACAGTGTTTAACTTTGATTCCAATTACTTAGTTCACACTCAGTACAGTGCATTCTACTACAGTTAACAAGAGTAGAATGTTGCATTGTTTCTTTATGGAAAGTGGCAAAACGCATTGAGAATGCATCAAAAACACTCATGCAGAAACACATCTGGAATGCAGAAATTGTGGTGATCTGGCCATCAGGCTTGCACAGAATCTATACAGTGACAGATTTTGCCTGCCAACCAGCAATAGAGTTAACTTCGATATATATAAACTTTAGAAATGGCATTACATTCAACATGGGAAACTACAAGATTTGGCATAGTTTCTGGAAAGAGTGGAACCTGGCAACTGACTTTTAGTTGATGCTTTTGATAGACCTAGTACAAGCGATGGCGCACTCAGTCACTGCTATGAGAGCATTGTGGTTACGCCACTGGAGGGCAGGCGGAACTTTTACACAAGCCTTTGACATTTCTTATAATGTGAGGTTATTGTTTGGCCAAATGCTAAACAACACAATTAAGCGAATGACTGAAGGAAAAGACTGGACTGTGGCCACAGACTAGTAAGAGGAAGCCGCCATCCTTCACTCAAGCCCACTGAATTTCAGAGGGTGCAGGAGGCCAAATCTTATAGGACAGGCTGAAGATGGATCACAGTGGAGGTCTCTCAAAGTTACTTTTGACATGAAATCAAGTCCAGAGCAAGCTGCTAAAATGGCTGGAAAGTCTCTTTTAAAAGGTGCGTCCAACCAGACTCTTCCAGTTGGGGCCAGGGGGCCTGAGTGAAGTTGATGATTGTAGCCTCCTTCTGGAGGGTTTGGACAACAATCACCAAAGACCAGTGGGTCCAGAAGACAGGTGGGAGTACAATGGAAAATTCCAAAGCTAACCACCGAATCAATTTAATTTATGTCCAACAGATCTCAGAAGAGAAAATGTTTGCAACATTTTTATACTGCTACAAGGCCATCAAGCCAGTGATGCCGAAAACATAGAATTATCTGAGGGGCATTTCTCCACAGTTTTTCTAGTACCTAAGGCAGGAGCCTTCTGGCCTGTTTCAGTTTGAAAGAATAGAATGTGTTCATATACATCAAGAGGTTCAAGATGGAGTCCATGCAGACAGTCACACGTACAGTTCAGCAGGAGGACCAGTAGGTATCAATCGACCGACCGATTCATACTTCAATGTACTGATCAAAGCCAAGCACCATAGGCGTGTAAGATTTGCGGTGGCCAGATGTCACTTGCAGTTCAGGTGTCTGCCTTTTACAGAATTGGCACAGCCCCAGGATCTTTTTGAAGATCTTGTTGGCAGTGGTGGTACCTTGGGCCAGGTGGCACATGAGGGCGTTTCAATTTGCCTTCTTTAGCCTATGAGCTGGGTTGTCTACGGATCAGAAAATCTTTGTGCCTATACAAATTCAACAAGAACTGGAATTTTGGACATCGCCACTGTGCTTCTTTCGGAGGCATGCCTCTCAGCCCAGGAGATAGGATGATTCTGAAGCCAGATGCCAGTCTCTGGCGAGTCCACAATCTGAAGAAACAAGTAAAGGCGATTGGAGCGCGGTGAATTGCAGACTCCCCAAGTATCTTGAATGGAAGAAAGCCTTTTTCTAGCATTGCAAGCATTTCAGGATCTTCAAGGGGGCCTGAGTAAGGTTGACAACAAGACAGTAGTAGCCTACATTGCCTGAAAGGGAACACCAAAAGTCTTTCTTGTTGCATCTTGCAAAGAAACTTTTCGTGGGGTAGCGAATCACAGTCAGTTAAGGTTGGTCTTCTTGCAAGGGAATAAATCTGAATATTGGTTCGGTTAGGTAGAATATTTTTTTCAACAAGTGCCTCATACCAATATTGGCCCTATGGGGCGTTCCAGCAGTAGTTCTCAGGGAGACTTCACTGAACATGCAGCTTCTGATATTTGCAACAGGATACTGTGACGGACCTAGCCGGGAAGGCTGTTGGAGGGGACTGAACGCGAGCCTATTACCTTGTGATTATGGGCCCTGGCATTTGGGGGAACAGTGCTCTTTGAGCTGCAAGCCTGGGACCCCTGAGCTGGTGATACTTGGATTCAGGTCCATGCTGGCCCCCCAATACACATAGAATCTGTATGTGTATTTGGCATATTAGCAAGAGACGCTAATGACATGAACTCCAGCCACCTGTGTTATGTAATTGAGTATAGTCTGGCTTGTAGAAGTGTTTCACCTATTGTTGTGTGTGCTAATTAACCCTGCAATTGAATGAAGGAGCCCAGTGTTGATTAAGATAATTAGCTCATGCTAATTAGGTTAGGCTTGAGTCATCTGTCAACTGTATATAAGTGTGACATGTCAAATAAAGATTCATTCCTGATGTACCCTACACTGGTGTTGTCTGGTGACTGGGTAAGCTAAGGGGGTCTTGGATTGTGTGGTACCGGACAGAGGAAGCAGTTACGGCGGACATCTTGGGTACGAGGTCCGTCACAATTGGCTGGCAGCGGTGGGATCGTGCTTCCTTGTCGTGAACACATCCAAACCATCACCTGGATCCAAGGCCCGGATAGCAGAGGTACAGATACGTCATGGAAGAGGAATTCGGAAGGAGGTTGCGAGAGATGCGGATACAGCACAGAGGACCAGTATCGGTGCAGGTCCTGCTGGGATGGTATGATTCTGTTCGCCTACAACTCTGGAAAGAAGCGCTAGCCTGTGAGCAGCGACACCAGGGAAAAGTTCTCCCCTCCATCCATGTAAGGTACTGGTCGCAGTATGAAGTACGATTGCTGTTATTGGGGGAACAACCGAAGCAGGAGTGGACAGCTGAGTTAAGCAGGCTGATCCGGGCAGAAATGCGCTTGGACGAGAGCTACAGAGCTCTCCGGTGGTATGTAGCCCAAGTGTGCCCGTGGACAGCAGATGACAGACCCACGGAAGGCTTTGATTATAATGGCCTGGGATTGTTGTACTGGAGGCTGTCCGAGGACCCCGACTTTGGGAGTAATCTGGAGTGGCGTTTGGAGGAAATAATGGAGCACAGAGAGCAAAGATTGAACGTCTCGGAAGTGTTCTGGGCACAGGAAGATTTGGAGTTCCTGGCCGCTCAGGAATGGGAGCTGGAGATCGCCTACATACAGCTGCTAGACTCTGCTCAGCAGCAGGGTGGGGCTCCCTTTTGCCTGGGACTATGAGGAAATACCAGCAGACAGCTCTGAAATCCTGGCTGAAGAGTCGGCGATGTGGCATAGTAACAGAGTGCTTTGCCCACCTGCCCCCGCAGCTATGGACGTGGAGGTCTTATGGCAGATGCAGCAAGTGCTGACAACAGGGCAGAGCTCTGCTAACCTCTGCCCAGCACTGATGGCATCTTCTAGGTTCCACAGACAGGTGGTGAACCTCTATCCCCAGCCATCAGTTGTAGAGACTGGGGATTTAATAGACTTTTCTGCTGAGGAAAAACAACCTCATGAGCCTCCATCAGAAGAGCTGGTATTAGGGCCAAACTTCACTGAGCTCTGCCCAGCACCAACAGCAGTATCTGTGGAGTTACAAGGAACTTCCCCAGCTGAAGCGCAGGTCACCGGACAGAGGGTCCAAGACCTCTGCCCCACACTGGTGGCAGTTATGGAGGCTCAGGATGAGAAGGTGGCAATCACTTCCCAGCAGCAGATACAGGGGGAGAAGGGAGAGGAGGTGTTTGTCGTCCCTCCCCAACAGTTGGCCAGGGTGGAGAAAGCGATCTTTCCTCCCCAGCAAAGATTTGTGCACCTGGGAGACAGTACCAGAGACATGTTGTCCCAGCAGCCAGATGAGGGAATGGAAAAGGAAGCCAGCCTCCTGCCCCAATGGTTTGCCAGAGCGGAGGATGTGGAGTCCCCAGCAGAAGTGCTGGCAACAGGGCAGAGTGCTACCCACCTCTGTCCAGCACCAGCAACAGCTGCGGAGTTCCAGGGAGCTGGGGCAGTCGGCCTCTCTCCCCAACAGTTAGCTGGAGGAGATGATGTAGGGAAGCTCCTACACCCACCTGAACTGCTGACAACGGAACAGAGCGCTGCTGGCCTCTGCCCGCAACTAAAACAGGACAGATTCCCTGTAAAGGTGGATGGGAATGCAGTCTCCACCAGTATAACCCAGGGATGCTGGGCGGTCGGCCCAGATCCCCAACAGCAGGATGGAGTGAGCCCAGTCACCCTGTCTTCTCTCCAGCGGCTGAAAAGACTCCAGGGAGAAGGGCCAGTCCAGGCCTCTCCCCAGCGGCGGATATGTTCTATGAGAGAGGCAGAAGTTGGCTGGGTGAGTCGTGCTCTGTTTGGAACAATTTGTTTGGGGTACTGTGTGGGTACAGGCATTAGAGGACTGGAACCACCGACTAACTTCGGAGTCAACCCGTCTGGGGTCTCCTCCTGTGTTAGTCTCCTGCCGAAAGGGGAGAAATGTGACGGACCTAGCCGGGAAGGCTGTTGGAGGGGACTGAACGCGAGCCTATTACCTTGTGATTATGGGCCCTGGCATTTGGGGGAACAGTGCTCTTTGAGCTGCAAGCCTGGGACCCCTGAGCTGGTGATACTTGGATTCAGGTCCATGCTGGCCCCCCAATACACATAGAATCTGTATGTGTATTTGGCATATTAGCAAGAGACGCTAATGACATGAACTCCAGCCACCTGTGTTATGTAATTGAGTATAGTCTGGCTTGTAGAAGTGTTTCACCTATTGTTGTGTGTGCTAATTAACCCTGCAATTGAATGAAGGAGCCCAGTGTTGATTAAGATAATTAGCTCATGCTAATTAGGTTAGGCTTGAGTCATCTGTCAACTGTATATAAGTGTGACATGTCAAATAAAGATTCATTCCTGATGTACCCTACACTGGTGTTGTCTGGTGACTGGGTAAGCTAAGGGGGTCTTGGATTGTGTGGTACCGGACAGAGGAAGCAGTTACGGCGGACATCTTGGGTACGAGGTCCGTCACAGATACCAATGCAAAGACTTCGTCATAAAAGAGGTTCACAGTGCCATGGAATTTTCTGTTTGATCTTTATCTCTGGTCAAATTAAATATTTTATGGCAAGGTAAGTAAAAGCACACCAATCCAATGAGACTGCTTTTAATAGCCTGGCTATGGAATAGGCTACACTAAGGCTGCATTCACACCTGAGCGTTTTGTCGCCCTAAGCCTGAAGCTACAAAACGCTCGAGGGGAAAAAATACATTATTCTCTATGGATGGCGAATCGGGCAGATTTGGGCGTTTGTATCCCCATAGAAACTAATGAAAACGCTCGATTCAAGCGACTAGCGGGACAACGAGCGTTTCTACGTGCGTTTTGTCACTGCATCTGCTCTCAGGAAGCAGTTGAACAAAACCTAAAAACATAGCAACAAATGATGACAGTGATGATCATTTTTCCTATTGGCTATCAAGAAAAACGCCTGACAACGCCGTATGCAAATGTGCAAAAACTACCGTATTCGCACGAAAACAACGGTAAAAACGCTGGTAAAAATGCTCGTTCCGCTACGCTCAGGTGTGAATGCAGCCTAAGAGGTGCAGGATTCTCATCTGAGGTTGTTCAGACCTTGGTGACCAGAAGATCATCCATGAACGCTACATAGGAGAGAATATGAAAGAAGTCTGTTTTGTCTGCTCAGCAAAAGCTTTCTCTCCTGTGTTGCCTGCTCTAGCCAAAATCCTTGACATTTTACAGTCAGCGCTAGAGGTTGGCCTGGCATACAACTCTATTTAAGGTACCGATCGCTACTTTATACTTTCACAGGCTGCAGATGGGTGCAAAAGCCAGTGACCAGATGCTTCTTTCAGACGACAATCCATATGACCTTGAGGGAAATCCTGGTTCCCTCTGTGGGACTTAGGCTTGGATCTGAGAGAACCCTTTGCTCCAATAGATTTAATTTCCATTGAAGTACCTCACAGTAAAACTAGTTCTCCTGATAGCAACTACTTCAGACAGAAGGATGTTGAAGATTGCAACACTTTCCTGCAAGGGCCCTTTGGTGTCTTTTTTTTCTTTTCCTTTTTACCAGAGATAGGGATACCACATCTATCTCCAAAGTTCAATTTTAAAGTGGTATCCAATTTCGGAGTGACTACCTCCCAGTTTTTCTGGAGTATTCACACGAGAGGCACTGAGTGCACAGCAGGAAGACTTTTTGTTTTCTTACACATGGTTGAGTTACTAACAGTGTACTTGGTCAAATGAGGAACGTGTACAATCTTTTCATTTAGCCATCAGGCCCTCAAGAGTCATCCACTCTTGGGTTACCAGGGTGATTAGATCGGCATGCAGAAAATAGGCCTTTCTGCTCTGAAACAATTGCAAGCCTATTTGACTAGAGGGGTGGCAACCTTTGGGGCAGTTATGCCAGGATTGCTTGGAAGATATAGGTAAGGGCTAGCTTGAAGGTCTGGTGAGGCCTTCATTCAACCTTACAAACTAAATATGCGGTCAGCAAGCTTGGGATAAGAGAGATCCATTCTTTCTGGCTTTAGCAGCTTCTTTATTTGATTGTCAGTGTCTCTTTTCATTTGTTCTCTCCCACCTTATATTAGCTTTGGTATATACCGTTTTGTGCTGACTGGAGGATGGGCCAGGAAGACTGAAAATTGTTATAACTTACCGTAATTTTCCTTTCCTGGCCCATCCTCACTTCAACACAGGACTCCCTCCTTAGTGGCCTGTCGCAGGCTAGGTTATCGAACATCTTAGTTGGGGGAGGGGCTTTCTTTTATTCAGCTTGGAACAGTTATGTGCTGACGTGAGGATAGGCCAGGAAAGGAAAATTACGGTAAGTGATAACAATTTTCCATTATCGATACTGTACAAACACATCAAATACAACTATGTAAAGGGTCATAGGAAACAAAAGCTTCAGTGAGGCAGCTACAAAAAGTTTAGAATTTTGGAGACATTTACCGCATTATATTTATGATAATGAAAATATATAACTGTGCGTTGAAGAATTTTAATCAATCCATTTGTCATTAGTAAAAGCTAAAAGAAGGACTGTTTTCAGACGGAATTTATCCCTTTTGGAATCGCTTAACATCTGTTCAACAACTGTAATGAATTTAGCAGCATTTAAGGGTAATGATGTTTTGATTTACATCCTATGAGCTTAGCTGCACAGATTAATAGAAGAATGCCTGGTAGTCGCAACGTATGCTTTGATCTATGGAATTTGATCATTTTTTTTCTTTTTTCTTTTTATAGCTGCCAGTGGGGAAATAAAGAAAAGATAAGCGGCAAAGGGAACTTAGCTTATTTGTCAAAAATATGAATTGCATCTTTACATTCTGTTTCTGTGTATTATTGTGGGGAAAAAAACCTTTCAAAATAAACAGTATACACTAAGTAATAACTACTTAATTTAAAAACATGAACACCAAGGCAGTATACAGAGAAAATATGATACAGCATTTATTGAATGCAGCCAAAAGATTAATACCTAGAAATTGGAAGCAGATCAAGCAGATCAAGGGCCCAACATTGGAGGATTGGAAAAAAAGAGAGGTAGACAAAATGCAAGATGCAGAAAGATGGGTATATAAAACGAGAGATAAACAAGAGAAATATGACGCAATCTGGGAGGAATGGGAAAAACACGCCAAAGAAATAGAAATTGAAATACAAGTTAGGAAAAACGAAGGGAGTTGAAGTAAGCAGATAGGGAGGAGTTCACAACCTGAACAGCCTATTAGGGGAATTTTTCTTTTTTTTTTTTTTAAATAGAAATGTATAATGATATGCTGAATATAGATTGGATGGATATCTGTTGTGGAGGGAGAGGGGCGCTCTCAGTGGCCACGGACCATAGTGAGGAAGAATAAATTAATACTTTTAATATTTTTTTTTTTTTTTTTTTTTTACTTTTATCACAATCACAAGATAAATCACCTGATAAGATAGGCACAAAGATGGGGTATTAGGAGAAAAATAAATTAACACGTAAATTGACTGGCACAGAGAAGAAGGGGGGGGGGGGGGGAGGTAATAGGTTAAGGTAAAGAAAGGTAATTAGAGATAGAAATATAAGTTGAAGAGTCAATAAGACATACACACTTTCACATGGACTTATTTAAAAAGAAAAAAAAAAAAAATAAGAGAGAAGGAGGACACAGAGGGCACTTTGTAAGAAAAGAATAGTAAACACTTCCGGGAGAATTCTTCTCCCCCCTCCCCCCCCCCCCCCCTGGGTTTTTTTTTTTTTTTCTTCCTCCTGGGGGTCGAGAGCCACTGGAAGGGCCGACCTTCAGTTCACAAATGTATCAAATGTATGGACAGATTATTGAAAAGAAATCAGCAAAATGTAAATTGTATATGCAAAATTATTAATAAAGACTTAATTATAAAAAAAAAAAAAAAATTTAGAAACATGTCAAGAAAATATAAAATGTACACACTGGGTAGAGCTGGATCATCCACAGGACAATTTAGGCAGGAGCTTTGAACCTGGTGGATGTCTTGGAGGCCTAGCTACAACCTTCACGCTCCTGCAGTAAAACCAAGGGGTTAGTGCAGTTGGTCTAAAGCTTTTATAATTAAAGGACAACATGAGGGGGAACAAAGCTAAAAATGGCTGTCCCTTTCAAACTCCAGCCTGGTTCGGAGGGACACCGTTTTTCTTTTCTGCATACCAAGTGACTCCAAGAGAGGTGTGGGACCTGGTCGTTGGAAGAGTTGAATCCAACTTACATGGCCTTAGGTTAATATGCATTGTTGGTCAATGTCTAGAAGTGAGAAGGTGGGTAGTTTTCACACTTTGTGGTGAATTGGTGAAAATTCCAAATGACTAGTTTAATGGCTGCAGGGGTAGCGACTCACCTTGCCCCAACAGGAGAAAGAACTTTATACATAAACCTCCATTTACATTCTCAAACCACTCCTTGGGACACTCAAAGTCACGGTCTACACTAAGTTGTGTTGAGTGAGGAGACATTGAGTACTTGTTTTAAGTGGCACCAAAAAAAGATTTTCTTTACCTTTTTAAAAAACGTTAAACCAAAAGTCCAGCAGATTTTTTCTTTTTATTGTGGGATATATTTTCCAGTGCTATGCTTCTCCCAGATATCAAGTACTGGCTGATTTGAGCCAAATTTAGCTCTCCTGGTAAGAAAAATGGACTACACTGGAAATCCCGTAACTACTGCATTTACTGTGTAACTGACAGTGGAAAACCTCTTTGCAATCATTCCTCTGACAACTGACACCTGCTGAACTTGAAGCTAAAGTGTATACCTAAAGCCAGCCATTTTTTTTCATTTGGGAGTAGGCAACAGTTAATATTCTTTAAGTTATTTTTTTAGTTGCCATCTGTGTCCCATTTAAGACTTTCCCCTCTCCTTCCTGTTCTGAAGATGCAACAAAAAATTGCAATTTTTGCCAATCTTCATCAGCTTTCCATGTCAAATTTAGATAACCAAATGAGATTTAGCTACATGGGTTGCAGAGATTTGGACTTCAGCAGCCTGTTCCTCTTACGTTAAAGCCCAAACTGAGTACCTACATTTTTCAGTCACACTGTACTAGCCTATTTTTGTCTCTTGCTTTATTCTCCTTACATTATCGTTCACCAGTTTTATAATAATACATTGTTTGTTAAAGAGGATTGTATGGTATTTATAAATCAACAAAGTCGCGCTACATATAAATTATTTAAAAAATGCAATATAATGAATAGAGTCCACATGAAATGGTGAACAAATTACTTTTGAGCATTGTATTGACATTAGCATGGTTTTTCTTTTTTAGATTTGGATATTTTTGTCTAAATGTAAGACTTATGAGTTTATATTTTTAATGATTTTTGATTTTATGGGAATTTGAAGATATTGACTGGAAATGTAGGCCTTTTTATGGAGTATTTTGTTGCACTTTACATGATGCTTGGCTACCTTAAGGCCGAAACTTTGAAACTTTACCTCCACAAAGTATTTATATCGTTTCATGTTAGCGGCCGATCACATCCATTCATAACTCCAGGAGGCCCTAGGCACCAGATGACTGTACATTTTTGGTCACTGAAGCAATCATAGACTTGAAGCCTGTGAAAGTGCTTTGGACCAAGGGTCACTGAACTGGCCTGCTGCAAGTAGTACTGTTCCAACATAATTCATATACCCATGGCAGTAAAATGGTTTAGGGATTATTTATGTGCATAATGTGTTTTTCATTTTTTATTTATAGCCTGGATGCTGGGTTTTCTTATATTTGACATATTATCAGTTAACTTCATTGCCAGCATACTATATCATGGAAAGAGCATACCATATTGCATTTGCAACTCAAATGAGATGTTACAGGTCCTAGTGAAGTTTTGAAAAAAAATTATATATTTGTAATCTACCTTCAAGGCCTCATGTACACTGGGTGTTTTGCTTTTCTCTTCTGAATGCCAGAAGTATTGGCAGGAGAAACGCTGCTTAAAAAACACACCTAAAGCCGCGTATTGCACAAGTGTTTAGGTGCGTTAATGGATTCCATTGGCCAGAATATTAATTTATTCTGGCCATTGGATTGCATAAAGCCCCGTTCACACCTGAGCGATTTTCAGCTTGTAAAACGCTCAGCTCTAAAGCTCCAAAATGCCCAACAAGCAAAATCCCATTCATTTCAATGGCCCCTGTACACATCTGAGCATTCTGTTGCCTGAAACAAAATGCCTGCAGCTCAAAAAAGTACATGAACTTCTTTTTGGCAGATTACAAGTGTTTTTGGCCCCATAGACTTCAATAGAAAAGCCTGACTTGAGCAGAAAAACGCTCAAATAGCAGCTCTCCACCCCTAAATTCTTCTCCCTCTCCTCCCCCCTAGTGCTTTCTATTGGATAAACAAAAATGCCTGACGCCTGTAATACACTTCTAAAAGGCTTTAAAAAAAGCTTGTAAAAAGCTGCAAAAAAGCTTAAACAAATGCCTGGAAAAATGCCAGTAAATCTATACGTTAAGGTGTAAATGGAGCCTTAAGGCACCTCAATGCATCTAAACATGTTTGTTTGAACATAAACTCTTGATCCTCTTCTAATACACCTGTAAAGGCTTTTCCTGGACCTTCCCATGTCAGCCTACTATGGGACAGCTCCGCCCCCTCTGACCCCTCCAGGACCACCTTTTTCCTAGCCCATAAAGGGCGGCTGTCTGCCCACACCAGTGTTCTTTTTTCGTCCATGCTCCGGACACCTTTTAAAGTTTATTTTTATTTATCTATATTTATTTTATTTATGTATTTTTTTCTCCATCCACCATCCATCCTGTCCGGGTTAAGCCTCTCCCGGATCAGAAGACCCCCCATATAGGCTGTAAATCTCTTGAGGAGTGTGGGTTCCTGTGGTGCTGGGATTGTATGGTACAGTATCAATTACTGTGTATTACTGGCAAAGGTCACTAGCCGTATAAATGACTGTATACACCTTCGTTAGGCAGGTGCTGGCACTCTCTCCTTCCATGTTTTTGTGTGTTCATGCAGTGGTTTGTCTCACTGGGACTTGTAGTTCACCACCTCCACATGTATTCCTTTCAGGAAGCTCAGAGTTGAGCAGGTGAGGTCAGAGGTAGCTTCCTCTTGGATTGCTTAGCAAACACCAGAATGCTCACTACTGATTTGCCGCAAGCTCTGTCCTCTAGGCTAATCTTAGTCTCCAGCTGATCAATCTGCTACTCTGCTCTGGTAAGCCTGACTTCCAGGACTTCATTACTTATTGCTGTGTTACTTGTCTGGAGTGTTTTTATTATCCTGTGCCTTTATCGATCTGGGGAGTTTTGCCTGCCTGCCTGCCTAGCTGCCTTAGCACTGAAGATTCGGATGGAGAAGTTTATTTTATTTATTTAGTTATTTTTATTTTATTTTTTAAAAACACATCCTCTGTTTTACAGAGAGAAGGGCCCAATGTGAGCTAAACGCCCGCAAAGAGGCTCCTAATCATCACTCCAGCCTCAAAGGAGTAAGAAGGAAACTAGACATGACAAATCGCAGAGTCGCATGCAGATGGATAGACGCCTGTTGTCACAGCATTCCAGATCTCCCTCTCCCTTACCTCACTTTAGTTGCTCGGACTAGAGCCAAGAGAGGTCAAGACATCAGAAAGCCTCTAGAAAGAGCAAATCCGGGCAAAGACAGAGAAGAAGATCCTTTTCTTTGGATAAGTCTTCATCGCCAGCCCAGGCAGAAGAAGGATCCTGTTGGGCCTGCTCAGCTGAGGTCATCAGAGGAAAGCGGGTATGTGCATCTTGCTTCAAGGAGGCGGCTCAGGACAATGCTGCGAATGCACGCCAGGTTAAATCCTACATTTAGGACGCAGTCAATGAAGGGTTAAACAGCCTTTAAAGGAATCCTGCTGTATCTTTAGCATCTGCAGATTCAGATCATGTGTTTTCAGTGTGTTTTAACTCTGAAGTTGATAGCGATTCGGATCCTTCTGAGACTGGTTCCCTCCTTGGTGGAGGCTGTTAAGGATGCGATGAAGTGGCAGGAAGAATTGTCACCTCCAAAGAGACAGCAGAGATACTACCTGTATTTAAAGAAATCATTACCTTCCTTCCCATTCATTTCTGAAATGAAAGAAGTATTTGATCATGAGTGGGCGGGGCCTGAGAAGGGGCTCAATGTGCATAATAGAGTATCGAGGCTGTAATCCTTGGGACACTACGCCTAAGGTGGATGCTTCATTACGTAGGTTCGCCTGCCACATTCCGCTTCCACTGGAGGATTCGGACTCCTTTAGGGATCCTATGAATCGCAGAATAAATGCAGACCTAAAAAAAGTTGTATAGTTTGGCCGGAGCAGCCTGCAGGCCGCCGGTAGTGCTCACTTCTGTGGCAGCAGCACTTGGGGTGGATTCGCAACTGTGCGTTTTTATTTATTTATTTATTTATTTTTGGTGCTTTTTGCAGTTTTGCGCTACCGTTTATTTAGCGTGGTCTCCTATGGGACCTGTTCTGTTGTGCCGGTCTGCGAAATACAGGGATGCATGGGTGTGAATCCAGCCTTAGACTGGGGGTAGCGAAGCTGGTGGATGGATGTTCAGATGAAAGTCTGGGAAGTGGCAGTTCTTCTTCACTTTTGCAGTTTTCAAGACTGCTTTAGAGTTTGTGGCTGAAGTAGCTGTTGACCAGGTCAGGGAGCTGGTTCAAAAATGACAGCAAAGATATTGGCTCATTCCGTCACAGCCCACAGAGCCTTATGGTTGAAGCATTGGTCAGCCGATAAGGCTTCTAAGCACAGTCATGTTCAGTTCCATTCGACTGGAAGCTACTCTTTCGGAAGACTTAGAATCAGCAATTCAGCTGGGTTTCCAGCGGCAGGTCTAGCCTAATCCCGCAGAAGAGAAAAAGACAACAACAGCCCTTTCGGTTTAACAAGAGATCCAAAGAAGGATTCAGAGGCCAGTGCTTACAGACAGTTTTTCAGACAGTGGAAGGGAGCTATAAACAAAAGAATGTGACAATTTTGAAAAAAAAAAGCTCCCGATCGCTCCCTGCAATCCTGAAGTTTTCTGATCATGTGACAGACAATCACGTCAGTCATGGGATCTTAAGCCCTGCCCAGCTACGCCTCCTGGCGTAATAAACCTCTTAAAGGGCCTGGAGGCGCCGTTGAGGTTAAATTCGCAGTGCTTACTCAGTTTAGCTGTGGCATTGTTACCCTTTTCTGTGCTCTTGCAAATCAGACTACAAGCAGTCATGTTAATGCCCAGTGTACTGGCATGTCCTGCTGTAGTCACTGCACTGAAACTGTTACATTCAGTTGTCTCCTGCACAGGAAGTTCAAAGTGTCCAAAGTATGTGCACAGGTTATGGAGAGAAAACATTAACAGAGTAAGGGGAAAACTGTATTTTTATACAAAAAGGTTAGGCAATTTTTTTTTTTTTTTTTACACAAATAGTACTTTACAAAACTTTTTTTTAAATTTTTTTTTTCTTTGGTAGCAAAAAGGTCTGATGTGGTGTATTTTGCCATCACTAGGTGGTGGTATCGCTTTCTTTTAGTAGAGTACAGAAAAGACTCATCCAGTTAGTTTTGAGTCTTGAACATTTCAAACATGTGTTTTGTCTTGTAGCATTTGTGTTAACACAGATCAAGTTCAAAAGTTCAGACGAGACTTAAAGGCATTCTGTTTCCAATGTAGACTATTTTCTCCAGCACCCTACACCCTGTCCATTTCATAGAAAGATAAAGGTTTGACCTCAAAACCCCAGAGCTATCCAGTACCGGAGGGGTAAAATATTATTAAGGATGAAGTAGTCTCCCTGAATAAACCTTCAGAGTAAGACTTCTAAACTTCATATTGCCCATAAAAACTTCTCAATCTCTTCCATATGAAAGTTCACTACGGTATTATGAAGTGTATGCGAACCACAAGCCTCTCAACGTGTCTGTACATTTAAATAATGTATTTAAAAGTACATTATACAAATATATGCAGTGTACATACAGCTTGTATGGGTTTTATCCAGGTGCTTTAATGTTCTCTCACTATTGAAAAGCATTATGGTAAGTTTTCATATCTGTGAGTACAAATAATAAAGAGTTTTATTTGATAGTAAAGTTTTAATGCGGGTAGACTGATTACATGGTTCAAGGTTGCCTGTTAATGGATTGTTGAATAAAGCTGCCCTTAGATGATTCCTTTTTTTTTTTTTTTTTTTGTCCTTCTTCTTTCCGTCAGCAGGCTGAATCGTTTGGCTACAGATGCTGATTGACAAAAGTTTTCCAACATTCCAGTTCAACAGAAGTTGATCTAATGATCAACTTCTGTCAAACAGGGAGGGCCGAACATGGATCCAAATTTGTCTGGTCCCTGCTGAATTGGACGGCTGTATTTCTCCTATGGATCACAGATAGAGAGATAGAGAGCTAGAGATATATAGAACTGAAGGAGGTAGCACTGCTAGGCTCTGAGGAAGAAGGTAATCCTTCAAAACGCATCAGCCAGCGGTGGTCCTCATGTCCTCTCCTTCATCGTTTGGAGACTATGGTTATCGGACCGATTGCCATCATTTGAAAGGCTTTTACATTGCGGTTTCTTTCACATGCTTGTGAGTAGTTTTTAATTATTTTTTTAAATAAACCTATTTAAGGATAATGTACAAGGCTGGTGCTCCCTCTTTTCTTTGTTCCTTTTTTGATGTAATGCCTGTCTGTCTCCCTGAGTATAATTGCTGATTAAAAATCTATGCAATCTGTGATATTTGGCCATGGAGTTTGTGTTTATTTTGAGTTATACTGGCATGGTGGTTTTGTAGATGACCCACTGAAGTTTTTGCACATTTGCTGGAGCCATTATATCAGACCATCTTGTGGCTACTAGAGGTGGATCCTTGATGTGAGATTGCCCCAGATTGTTACTGTTTGCCTTTGACTTCATGCTAGATCAACATCCTATAACTTAGAGGTCTGATCATTCCTGTAAGGCGTATCTCTATAGGTGGTGGTATATTTCACAAGATTTTTACTGGTGGAATTTATCATCACAGAATTTGTTGAATAGGTTAATGAACATAATTATTCTGCAAGCCCCCCTTGTTTCCTTGCCCCCTCCACTACCATCCTCCTTTTCTTTTGGACAGAGCATACCCAGTCAATCTAGGACTAGCATTGCCGCCATAAATGCACTCTGGCAGTATAGTTCCCGCCAGGGCTTTTTTTCTCAAACAATAGGTGCTGGAACTTACCCACGACCCCCCCAAAACCCCTCTCCCCACACATGCCCTCCAAATCAAATAGAGGGTAAGGTCAGATTTCCCAAACAGTAGGAGGGTCTTAAAGGGGCATTAAATACCAGGATTGCATTACATACAGAGTGCAGAGTTCATGAGGGTTGCACACAGAGGGCAGAGCTGTCACTTGTAAACACAGAAACTGGACTTCTGTGTTTACAATTGATTATGGTGAGCAGGCACCAAAGGGTCTAAGCCAGAGGTGGTGGAACTGAGTTCCACCAAGTTCCACCTGAAAAAAAGCCCTTGTTCCAGCACTCGGTAGACTAATGTGGTTCCAAAGGCAGAGTTTTTTTTTTACCTTAATGCAGTCTATGCATTAAGGTTAAAAAAACCTTCTGCATGCAGCTCCCCTCAGCTGCCTGTATACTCACTTGTGCCCGATTTTAATCCAGCGATGTGCACAAGAGAAGCGGCTCTCTTGGTTCTCTCGATAATCATTGGCTCAGACACAGCAGCTGAAACCATTGGCTCCTGCTGCTGTCAATCACAGCTAGTAAGGAGAAATCTGAGGTCGGGGCTGAGCCACTTTGTCTATGGACACACAGAGCCAGCTCAGGAGCAAGCGTGCATGAATGCCCCCATAGCAAGCGGCTTGTTATGTGGGAACTCTGCAGGGGGGAAAAGTCATGAGCGTTGTCGGGGGGCTGAGAAGAGGAGGATCAGGGCTGCTCTGTGCAAAACCACTACACAGAGCAGGTAAGTATGACATGTTTGTTGCTGTATTTAAAAAAACTAAATCCTTTACAATCACTTGAAACTTTACTACTGCCTTTCTACTGTTTATGTCTTGAAGCCAAATATCAGCTTATGCTTAGTCCTTACTGTTAATGACTTTGTATGCTAAATTGTGCTATTACCATTATTAGCCACTTGCCGACTGCCGCATGTACATGTACATTTATGTCGGCAGAATGGCACGGCTGGGCAAATGGGCGTACAGGTACGTCCCTTTGAATTTACCGCCGCGTGGTCACATGTGCGCCGCCGCCGGCGCAAGCACAACCCTGCCGGGAGCTCCGTGAGTTGGATTGTAGGGTCCTGCGGACTTGATTGCCGTGAAGATACCCACCATCGCCTCACGGATCTGAAGAAGGGGGAGATGCTAAAGTAAACAAGCATCTCCCCGTTCTGCCTAGTGACACTGTCACTGATCATAGCTCCCTGTGATCAGGAGCTATGATCAGTGCTGTGTCACAAACAGCCATGTCCCCTAACAGTTAGAATCACTCCCCAGGACACACTTAACTTCCCTAGCCCAGGAGTGGTTAATCCCTTCACTGCCAGTGCAATTTTATAGCACCGATCGCTGTAAAAATGGTCCCAAAAATGTGTCCAAATTGTCCGATGTGTCCGCCATAATGTCGCAGTCACGATAAAAAATCGGAGATCGCCGCCATTACTAGTAAAAAAAAAATATTAATAAAAATACTATAAAACTCACCCCTATTTCGTAGACGCTATAACTTTTGCGCAAACCAATCAATAAACGCTTATTGCGATTTTTTTTTTTTACCAAAAATATGTACAAGAAAATGTATCGGCCTAAACTGAGGAAAAAAAAATTGTATATATTTTTTTGGGGATATTTATTAAAGCAAAAAGTAAATAATATTGCATTTTTTTTTTTAAATTGTCGCTCTATTTTTGTTTATAGCCCAAAAAATAAAAACCGCAGAGTTGATCAAATACCACCAAAAGAAAGCTCTATTTGTGGGAAAAAAAGGACGTCAATTTTGTTTGGGAGCCACGTTGCACGTCGCAGTTAAAGCGACGCAGTGCCGAATCGCTCTGGTGCTCTGGTCTTTGGCCAGCAAAATGGTCCGGGGCTTAAATACTAATCCATTTGATGCTTGCCTAGTTAGCAACCATATTGGATGACAATATATTAGGTTTGCCTGGTTTAGTTCCTAGAGCGCAACTATTGGGTACTCAGTATTACTTTCAGTGAATTCCTGTGATATTGTAAGTTTGTACACTCAACCCTGTGTGTCAGAGGAGCTGAGGTTCTTGGGAAGGCTGAGGCAAAGAACAGAGGACCCATCCTATCCAGTGGCTCATACAGGGGTAGCACTACACACAAATATGAAGAAGTCCTATATAATAATATACAAAAACATATTTGGGGGGCACACCCTAAAATGCGTTTAAATTCAAGATGGTGCTGCCATAAGACCAACAAACAGTACAAAA